>JAJOOR010035200.1:0-22395 GCA_036250505.1 Solanum acaule | reverse complement strand
AAGAAAGTTTTTAATTCCTTATGGTTTTAGTGTCTATGCGATGAATGAATGCTAAGAGGCTTGTATTAGACCTCTTCGAGGTCGAGTACGCCGGTTACAACTAGGGGATGATCCCGGGTCTTGACAATATCATAATCCTTTAGGAACTCAAGCCACATTCTCTGGCGAAGATTTAACTCTTTCTGGGTGAATACATACTAGAGGCTCTTATGGTGTGTGAACACATCTACATGAACACCATACAAGTAGTGTCTCCAAATGTTGAGTGCAAACACCACTGCTGCAGGCTCGAGGTCATGAGTCGGATAATTCTTCTCATGTACCTTAAGCTGACTAGAAGCATAAGCTATAACCTTACAATGCTGGATCAACAGAAAACCTAGGCCGACTCTGGATGCATCACAATAGATCACATAACCATCTGAACCCTCCGGCAGAGTCAAGACAGGAGTTGTAGACAACCTAATTTTCAATTTTGCAAAGCTTTTCTCACAATCATCTAACCACCAAAATTTGACCATCTTCTGAGTCAACCTAGACAATGGTGAGGATATGGAAGAAAATCCTTCCACGAACCTTCTTTAATAACCCGCTAGACCCAAGAAACTTCTGATATCTGTAGCAGAGGTAGGTCTGGACCATTGTTTCACTGTTTCTATCTCCTGGGAATCTACTTGAATTCCTTCACTAGACACAATATGCCCAAGGAAAGAAACTGATTGTAACCAAAACTTGCACTTGTTGCATTTTGCAAATAACTAGCGATCTTTGAGAGTTCAACTCTCAAATGACTTGCATGTTCTTTCTCATTCCTAGAGTAAATGAGGATATAATCAATAAAGACGATAACAAATAAGTCCAATTACTACTTGAACACTCTGTTTATCAAATCCATGAAAGCTGCAGGAGCATTGGTTAGTCTAAATGACATTACTACAAATTCATAATGACCATACCGGTTGTAAAGTTGTCTTCATAATGTCACTATCTCTTACTTTAAGCCTATTATAACCCGATCTGAGGTTTATCTTTGAGAAATGACTAGCACACTGAAATTGGTCAAACAACTCATCAATCCTAGGGATGGGATACTTATTCTTGATTGTGACCTTGTTCAACTGTCTATAGTCAATGCTCATTCTGAGAGAACCATCTTTCTTCTTTACGAACAACACTAGTGCACCCCAAGGCGAAATACTAGGTCTGATGAACCCCTTATCTAGAACATCTTTCAACTGCTTTTTCAATTCCTTAACCTCAACTGGAGCCATTCTATAAGAAGGAATAGAGATAGGCTAGGTATCTGGAATGAGATCAATTCCAAAGTCGAATTCCCTATCAGGAGGAAATCTGGGAAGATCTTCTAGAAACACTTCTAGGAACTTATTAGCAACTGGAACTGACTAATGAGTTGGGGTTTTGGAGCTTGAATCCTTAACCTGAACTAGATGATATAGATAACCCTTAGAGATCATATTTCTGGCATTAAGGTAAGAAATAAATCGACCCATAGGCACCAAGCTACTACTCTTCCATTCTAAGATTGGTTCGTCTAGAAACTGAAAACGAACAATCCCAGTTCGACAATCGACTGAGGCATAACAGGAATGTAACTAATCCATGCCTAGAATGACATCGAGGTCTACCATTTCAAACTCTACAAGATCTGCTTAGGTGACTTTCTGAGAGACTGTGACATGGCAATTTCTATATACCCGTCTAGCTATAACTGGGTCACCAACTGGAGTAGAGACTGAGAATGGTTTTAAGAGAGTTTCTAGACTAACACTAAATCAGATTGCTATATAAGGAGTTACAAAAGAAAGAGTGTCCCTTGGATCTAACAAAGCATAAACATCGAGATCAAAGACTCGTAACATAGCAGGGACTACATCAGGAGAATCTTCCTGATCTTGGCGAGCCTGAAGAGCATACAACCTATTCTGGTGCTATTAACCACTTGTACCATATGAGTTACCCTGCTAAGTCGGGTGATCTGCTGGTGCTCCTGATGTTCTGGACTGAGCTCTACCATTATTACCTCTTTGACCTTGTCTAAAAGGACAATCCTTCAATCTATGACCAGACTGATCACATTCAAAGCATCATTCTTTTCTCGCAAGACACTATCCCGGATAGTTCTTACCACACTTAGGGCAAGTTGGGTAGGTTTTGGTACCTGCAACACTCCCCTGACACTTAGAGCCTGATGCTCCACCTTTCAGATTATTCCAGAACTTGGAGGATGGGACACTAGCTGATGAGGGTGCTGGAGTCGAAAATTTCTGCTGACCCTGCGAGCGATTTCCACCACCCGACTTTTGTTGAGAATAGTCATAGTTGCCTGTTCTTACTTTCTTACTCTCCTTAGCCTGTTCCCTAAGCTTATCTCCCTCAACCTACTGAGCATGAGTCATGAGCCTAGAGATGTTCATGTCTCCCAACAACATAGCATTCCTGCACTCTGTCTTCACCAAGTCCGAGACTCCATACCAAAACATATTCATCTAAGCCATGGAATCAACAACCATGTGAGGAGCATGCCTGGAGAGTTGATTACACTTAAGCCCATACTCTTGGACCATCATGTTACCCTACCTTAAGTTCATAAATTCCTGGTCCTTGGTTTCTCTCAACTCTATGGGGAAAAACTTGTCCAGAAATGTCTCGCTAAAACAATCCCAAGTATTAGGAGCTGCATCTGTACCCCTATTCTCCTTCGACTGAGTATACAAGATATAAGCTACATCGTTAAGTTGGTAAGATGCTAACTCAACCCGATCAGTCCCAGTTACCTGCATCACTTCAAAGATCTTCTTGACCTTATCAATAAAGTTTTAGGGATCTTCTCCAACTTGCGATCCTAAGAACTCTAGCGGATTCATCCTAACGAAGTCTCACACTCTAGCTGTAGCTAACCCAACATTGGCGTTTGCCTGAATAGGAACCCGCTGATTGTTCTGGTTGGCAACACTCTGAGCCAAAATCTTAATGACATTCATGAATTCTGCATTAGGAACTTCCTGATCTGGGACTAGAGGAGTTGAGTTTGCGTTCCTGGTATCCGCATTCCTGGCGTTTTCTCTACGATGATGCATGATCACTGAAACGTAGAACGTCGAGTTAGAATGGAATTAGATCATACCATACGTACGATAAGAGTAATAAGAAAATGATGATTTTTCCTAAAACACCTTGTTGCCTCCTTCTCATTAGATGTGGTGCACTTCACACCCATAAAATAGACTCTACTTAGTGCGGCTTTTCAGACATCCTAGGACACATAAACCTAGTGCTTTGATACCAAGTTTGTCGCGCCTCGAACAACCCCAAAGATGTGGACACGGGACCTAAGACCAAAAGTGATCCCAAGATAACCCTGCTGGAATGATCATGAGCACAATAAAGATAATAAACTGATGCGGAATCTAAATCATAAGTAAAATGAAAAGATGGGGAATACCCATATACTATAACTTAGGTAATGAAAATTGATGAGTTTAAAACAAAGAAGATATTAACTCAATACTACGGTGAATCTAACTATGTCAGTATTTTTAGTCCTTTAGTTTCAGTTTTGCTAGATCTAGTTAGGGCATGTCCCAACATTTCTAGTCACCACTGATGCTGCAAAACTGACGATTGGGGACCGATCTAAGCAAGATCTGGATGGTGCGATCCTAGACCTACATCATGAGAAGATGTAGCGTTGACTATGCGTTAGTACTTAAAAGGTACTGAGAATGCAGGATAGAATATAACTGAAAAAACATATAACTGAACAAAACAAATAAGCAATGATATAATCTGAACATGATATAGATACTGAATGCTGATCTAACTAAATGCAATGACCAATTTATAACATGCTGAAACTGAATACTGAATATACTGATAAATGGTCAACGCAATAGAATCTGACTGAACTGTGGGAGCTACTAATAACCAATAATAAAACCATATGAGCTAAATGTGGAGTCCGATGTATATGCCCCATCGAGAGGACCAAATATACCCCGCCAGAGGTATACAGGCATGCTGGCGTGATCACTAAAATGATGCCCGCACAAGGGCCTTACAACCTACGTAGCTTGTAGTTCTGGGACTATTTGGGTACGCTGAACGGTAGTCCAACTCGGTATTATGCTACCCCCAATGGATTAAGTAATTAACACATAATGACTGAATTTCTATAAGTTACTGGATAGCTCAAACTGAACATGCAAACTGAGAATGCAACAATTAATCTGAAATTGATGCATTAATAACTGAGGCATGTAAAACTAACTAACCGAAATATGTGGCCTAGCATGTATAGTTCAAGAAATAAAGAATTACATAGTTAGGGTTCTGAAACTCATACAATAAACTAAATATTAACATGCTAATCTGATTTGGATCATTCTAACAGCTAAGAACCCAATTATTCTAACATTCAAGAAAACCCTAGGTTTAGTCATAATAAGGGAATCAAGAAACTGACTGAAAACTAAGGACCTAATGGGTGAATGGAACCCACTAGTGAAATCCCACATACCTGGTGACAAATTCCACAGATAAATCTTTCGATTCCAAGGCTGGAATTGATGGAATCTTGCTACGTTCCTGAACTAGGGTTGGTCGACTCTTTTCTCCCTTCTTTCTTCTAATTTTCTAAGTTTTGTTTAATGATTTGACTTAGGTAAGTTCTAGTTATGTTTCTAAGCTAAAACTGACCTAAACCACGAAATTTAGGGCTAAAATGATGAGGTTTAAAAGTCTAACAAAGAAGGAAAAGACCAAAATAACCCAGACTGAAACTACAGACGGGTTGACCACGACCATCTTCACGAACCGTAAAAGGAACCACGGACCATGAAGTCGGTCGTGGTATGGACTTAATCTAGGAACTGGGTCCTCTGTTTCACGAGCCCTTATCACGACCCCTTTGAAGGACCACAGACCATGAAGGTCCCCGTGGTCCTCACTTGGGCTGAGGTTTGGGGACCTACTCGTTAATCCTTACGGACACTCTCACGAGCCGTCCTGAAGACCACGAACCGTGAGGGCCCTCGTGGTCTTCACTTGGGCATGGGTGTCTGAGAGGTTTGCTAAAGGAGCTACTGCCTGACTTTCACGGGCGTCACCACAGTCTGTTATCAAGACAATAGATTGTGAGGGTGCTCGTGGTTTGATTCGTGGGACTAATGACTTCCAAGTCAAATCCATAGACGGTTCCACGAACCCTGGACCGTATCATGATCTGTGAACCCTGCCATACTGCACTAATGCAGGTAATTTTTCTGCCTTTTTTCTCTGGGACTAATTTCCGAGGTGTTACAACATATAAGCACATAGTAACAATGTTAGCTAGGCATACCATATCCCCCTTAGGAGTGAGCCTACCCAATCACTTCTAAACATCATTAATCACATAGTCATAGGAAAAATTACATTTTCTCATTAAAAGCAAGCTCAACGCAATCAACATGGTGCCCAAGTTCCATTTCATCAAAGACACAATAAAGCATGTTCATCACACCATATCATGAAGTCAAATATGCCATCTCCATACTATAATGCACAACAACATGAGGAACATGTAAATCATGAAAAATCCATTCTATACAAAATAAGAATCTTTCAAAAATATGCAAGACATAATGAGATCATGGAAATTTATAAAACACTCATGACCACTAGATATAGAACAATCCCAAAAAGGAATTCTTGGTGTCAAGCTAGAATAGGAATAGAAGAAAAAGATGAGGATATCGGGGATCTCAATCAATGTTGCTACTTAAAGCACATGATCTCCCCCCCTTGAGAGTAAGCCTCTTGTTTACGAAAAGCTCAAATACTATTCCTTTCAACACCCTCAAGGCATTATCTAGACTAATTATAACCGTACCAGGCTCTAAAACTAATAGAGATCTAATAATCATGTATCTAAATCCTACCACGGTTAACAAAAGTAACTCTATGGGACAAGGAAATTATAGGACACACATAACATCCAAGACTCCACACTCAAGAAATGGGTCAAGAAAAACTTATCATTTTAAGCTAGAGGAAATATAGAAGGGAATATAAGGATATTGGGAAATCTCATTGGCCCTTGGCCTCCCAAATAAGCATCTTCAACTAAACCCTTACTAACATACCACTCCTCAACATTTTCATGGAACCACTTTCTTACTCTTCTATTTCTTGGCTTGCCGGTCTAAGGTCCCAATTGGCAAATCTAAATTAGAGAGGTTCTCATCTAAGCACTCTTGCTCACAAGCAACCTTACCAACACCACTCCAACTCTCATATGAGCCTACCAAATCGGGACTAAACTTCGCAAGTCACTACACCTCTTTAACGTGAGATTATCAAGCCAGCCTAACTCATGACCATTAAGGACACTCAATGACCTTACCGTCTAAGCACATTATCCCCCACTTGGGGTTAGCCTATACAAACTCTTTACAACATCACTTCCTTCAATTCTAAGGTCGGAACAAGTCATAATTAAACCTTCACACTCATCATATAATATGATTCTAAACCATGGAGGATTACACTTCTATCATCTTTTAAATGAGTTTACTCATTCAACCCATCTAGGAATCACTCAAATACCACTATCCATCTGAATCCAACACATCATAAAACTCATTATGGCTAAGTTGGGTTATACCAACAACCACATATGTCCATAATTAAACCCATGAATGCTAAGGACGACACAAAAGTTCATCATATCCCATTTACCAAGTCACAAAAGATAAGTATTACCGGAATAAGAATAAGCATGAAACACATATCGGGAACAATATTAGGAGGATACTCTTGTTCACCTCTAGCTTGGAGAGCATCGGTCCTAATCTTCTTCATCTCTCTTTCCCTAGCCGTAAGCACCGGGCAATTTCTTAGTAGGTGGTCACTTCCACCACAACCATAACAACCCTTTGTGCCGACTAGACACTTACCATTATGTTTCTTTCCACACCTAGTACGAGTAGGCCTAATTATATAAGATCCACTACCACTCACTCCTTGAGATTTTGGGGTAGCCACCTCCTTTTTGTTAAACTTAGGGGGGTTATTGGAAGAGCATTGACCATAAAACCCTTCTTGGGAGGAGTCAGCATCTTCACGCCTATACCTCTTTGTTCCTCTAGACCTCTCTTCCATTTTCTACTTTCAAACCATTGAGCACGAATCACAAGACAATCTATATCCATATCATTCCCAAGCATAAACATACTACATTCCCTTTTTATCAAGTTGGATAAATCCAACACAAACTTACTTATCCTCATCTTAGGGTCGGCCACTATAGATGAAGCATATCTTGACAACCTAGTGAAAACCCGAGCATACTCCTAAATACTCAACCTACCTTGACGAAGGTTAACAAACTCAAGTATCTTAGCCCCTCTCACCTCTAAAGGGTAAAACCTATCAATGAACCCATTCTTAAATCCTTCCCATTCTATGGGGCCAGCTTCTACTGTCCCCGCTCCTTTTCATTGACTAAACCACATTAGAGAAACATCTTTCAATTGGCAAGCGGCCAATTCCGCCTTCTCTACCGGTGTTACTCCTATAAAGTTCAACACCCTAGATATCTCTTCTATAAACTCTATAGGATCTTCCTGCATCTTTGACCCATAGAAATTCGGAATCTCAATCCCGACTTGAGTCAACCAATGAAAACCATACCTAATCCTCTCATTTGACATTATGTCAATAGGAACTTGAGGAGAATATCCTTGATCATCATAGTCTTCTTTAAACCAACCGATGCAAGCTCCTTGAGTAGTCATATCTTGTAGTTCACCGGATAAGGATTAAAAGAAAGACCCTATAAGCTTAAACTCTATCGCACAACTTAGAGAATGAAGAAGTGAAGTTTTCCCTAACATACGATAGCTTCCAATTCATAAAATGTGGTGCGCTTCACATTTATGAACAAGACTCTACTAGATGTGGTTTGAGACATCCTAAAAACCATCCCAAAAACCTTATGCTTTGATACCACGCTTATCACGAACCAGGGTTACCCCCTAGAAGTAACACAACGTAATTGACTCTGAATGGGTCGCATACAAGCTCATAGCATTCATGAACATTAAAGCATAGGAAAATAGTGTGGAATTTAAAACTTTTCTTTACAATCGAAGTCTCTTATAAAATGAAAGAGAATCTATGACACTATGTCTCAAAGGATCTATTAAACTTGGAATATAACTCTTGAAATACAAACTTAGGGATAGGGCCCTTACAAAAGTCTAAAAACATAAAAGAAAGACAATAAAGGACATGTGGTTGAGCCTTCAAATACAATGAGGACTCACCAATCTTCTTCTTCTAGATCTCCTATGAACCTATCCATGAGAATGGAATCCAATATCTCCAAAGCCTACACTTCTAGAAAATGTAGAAAGATGGGGTTAGCACAAAAAGTTCTAGGTATGAAAGCCATGCACAAAACCATTAAAACATGCATGAAAAGGGACATTTAATTTGAAATCATGCTATATGCCATTTTTTAACTTCATCTTTGAAATAGTTGGAGAATGCAACCAATAAGGCAACTCACATACATTTCATTACAACATGAGAGATATCATTATAATAACAAACATAGTCTCCAACATCAACATAATACAAATCCCAATCTTCACACAATATCTAGCCTCCAATCATAAGTAATACAAAATCAAATACCAAGATGATCTCATCATTAAGTAATTATCACCTAATCAACCCCTAAGAAACATTTGTGCAACGTATGGTTACTAACATGTATTTACAATGTACAACACAAGCCAATATCACATTTATACTCATTTCATAGTAAAGCCATTACCATGGTAACCCCTAAGGAACACTTGTGCAATGTGTTGTTAGCATCGCATAATACTAACCCTATTAAGTACTCCTTTGAAGCTACTTTAGTCATGCATTTCATCTTTAGACCTCATTATAATCAATAGTCCACAAATAAGGAAATAGTCATGTACATTACTTGAATTATAAGGAAAGTCATTCATAACAACTATCCATTAAATATACATGCATGCATTCAAATATCATCATCAACCTAAAGGAACCATCACATGGCATCATACTAAGTCTACTTTTGCAATGTGGGAGTGAAGTCCCATAACCCCACTCCTACTAAGTAAACTAACCACGAAATCATAGTAGAGTTCATGTCTCATTGGCTATCTTTATTATTTAGGGAAAAGTTGCCATAACCGACATAGACCATGTGAGCTACATGGAATCCGGTGTCGTGTAACCCCACACCGAAAGAAGGTGTCCTACTTGCCTAAGGTAGAACAAAATGTATAGCTGTAAGGTGGATCCACTAGCTAAAGACTTATGTGGGCACATAGTTTATGGGATAGGGAGATAGCATCTAGAAACCCGCCCTATTGCATTGGCGGAGGGGCTTCCATCTCATGAGTTCACTTTGATGACCCTCCCTATTGCATTGGCGGAGGGGCCTTTTCCTTATTGTTCATATCCACTCGGTGCTAAGCATTATTTCCCAAATTATACATTATTAGTCTTTGAATTTTATTTACTTGTGTGAAGGAATACTTTATCCTTCATTCAATACAATTCATCAAAATAGCTCATAGATTTATTAAAGGTGACAATGTACTTTCAACTTTAGAATCAACATTACTATGTGAGTATAACTTTCACACCAAGATCATTTGTTCTCCTGAGAATGTACTTTCAATCAACACAATAGGATCATCATGGTCATGTATATTTCATGCATAATAAGGTGTAAAGGTGCATATGAGAACTATACTTTCAATTAACATCATTGATACATCATAATCATGTTTATGCATGGAGTGTGTGTGTGTAATTGTCCTTGCAATGACAAAACAACAACATTTTCATCCTAGACACGTCATTCATAATCAAGTGTAGGGGTAAGGGAAGAATAGCCTTTCCACAATACCACAGTATACAAAATATTCATAAGACTTTCAACTTCTAAATAAATCATAAGTTCACACACAATCTTGTCAACATGTGCAAACCTTCACAATATGCCTTTCAAGGGCTATGGACCAACTCTTCCCAAACATATAGCAATAGCACATTAGATAAGGGAATACCATGATCCAATAACTCATCAATACTTTAATCACATCATGATTGGCACTTTATAATTCAAGTATTCATAAACATGCATATAAAATCATGATCAAGTCAATTCATGTTTAGAAGAATTACCCTAAACCAATTTAAGTCTAGGTGATCTAATCTAAGGCATTACATGAAGAATTCTTTATTCAAGGAGGATCACATTTGAACCCTCAATCTGTCTCTTTCATGACACAACCCTAGACTATATCAATTCACCTTAGAAATCTTATGTTAATCAAGTATACAGGTAAAGTCATACTTAGATCATTCAATTACATCATAATTAACTCACATTCAATCAATTGGACCAACTTGCAAAACCATCACATAATGTATAGAAGAACCATAGCTAGGGTTGGGAAAAACTCATGGATTCTTTGGAATTCAAGTTAAAATCATCTAAAATCAGTAGTATCATCAATAAAAAATATAATTCAACCTTTAAGAGAAATTTGAAAGGAATCCATGGGGTTGATTTGAAACCCTAGCTAATTGGGTTTTCTGGAATTGAGTTAAAAGCTTTTGAAAGGGCTCCTTGGGTGATAGCTTCCCAAGAATGAAGAACTCACATACCTTAGGTGTAGAATCCAACCAATTTCGTGTAGAAAAGCTCCCTTCCTCAAGCTCTAACTTGGTTTCCTTCTTGGTTCTTCAATGGAGTTTCTAGAGAGAAGATTCTTGGAGAGAAGACTAGTTCGGTTTTGATTTGGGGGACTTGAATAATGAAATCTAAAATAGTATTTTATTGTTTTAATACTTTTAAAATATCTTAATACACTTAAAATAACCATCCCCCAACTTATTAGAACTTGGGAGTGAATTTACCAATTCACCCCCACAATGGCCGAGATAATTGACAGCAATATAGGTGCCATCTACGCCCTAGACTCACGGACCGTGAGTCCATTCATGGACCGTAATGTTGGTCCGTGGTCTGGGGCTGTAGCTTGGCAATAGGGGGCTTGACCTACGGACAAAGACCACTAGTGGTAGATTAATATACTGGCTGTGGATTGCATCCGTTGTTCACAAGATTTTGGCAGCTTTTTGCTTTAAGGGGCAGCCTTGGGGTTAGGATTTAGGGTCCCCCTCAAGGACCCTTGGTTGGTCCTTGGGGGTTCGTACCTTGACGCTTAACCCCTATAACCCTCATTCTAAGTTCGGGAAGTTAATATACTACCTAAAACAAAACATCAAACTCAAAAGCTCACATGTGAGGCTCTAGTTTCACCTATTTGTTTCAATTAGACAATAACTTGGTCTCACTAGTTTTCCGAGTTGTTACAAAAGATCAAGGACATATATGTGGACTTCAACTGGTCCACATCCTTCCTCACCTCAAAAACATAGGTATTCAAGGCTGTTATCTCTTCAGTATCACTTTGCCCTCTCTCAAAAACCTCTACTCTCGCTGAGCGGGATTCAATGGAAGCCCTAAGAGGAGTCAATGCAACACTAATAGCTCCCTCGATCATCCTAAGAATCACGGCCTCTAGCCGGGAGGCACGCACATCAGCTGATTGGGCCAGATGTCCCATCTTGTACATTGTGACCTGACTAATCGGAGGCTTGGAGGCAGTAGTACCAGCAGCAGATCTATGGGGCAGGGGAGTAGGACAAGTAATCAGAGTCTTAGAGGGAGTAGATATAGATGTACCTAAAGGCCAGAGGCCGGAGTAGGCATAGCTGCCTCAACATGTAATGTATCGATATCAACCTTCGGTGATGTGTCCACTGGAGCTACTCTCCTTCTATCAGCCTCGTCCCGTGTGTACTCCGCCTCTATGCGTCGGATTTCTCTAGAAGATATGGGTGTAACCTCGATATCCTTGTTCTTATCTCATGGTAATCCGACCTGCCGACACAACTCTATGATCAGTACTTGGAAGGGAAGGGACGTCTGGCGCTATTTGGCCCTCATGGCCATCTCTTGCTCAATGATCGCACCTAGATTAAGGCTCTTCCTAGCAATAATATATCCAATTTAGGCCGCCTTTATGTGGCGGAGGATAGACGTGTTCTGGGATGGCATGATTGTACTGCTAATAAACCCGAACCAGTACCTTAGCGCCACATTGAGATCCTTCTTCTCTATTGGCACTCCGTCTTCAATCCACCTCGGGGCGGTATTAGAAATCAGGGGGGCTAGCCAACCCTTCAATTCATCTAGAGTATTTGTAGTAATCATACTCTGGTACTCGTGTACGAAATATGTAGCCCTATTAAAGCTAATATAACTTTCCTCCCTCGGACCATCACGAAGTCCACTGGCTTGAAGGCACTAGCCTCATTCTTCCCTTGAGGTACCACGTCACTGTAGGCATCATAGAATTCCTGGACCCATGTAGGAATGTAACGGCCACGAGGCCTAGTGAAGACCTCAAATCTGTAGAACTTGAGAGTGTCATATAGGTCCGGATACCTGTGCACTACTCCATCCACGAACAATCTCTTCTCCTCCAAGATAGTCTTCAATCCCTCAAATTTTAACTGATTGTGTGACCAGGGAGGAGGACCCTAAACTGGTGGTGCTGGAAAGGTCGTCTCTGCCAGAGGAGGCACTGAAACTGAAGTTGGAGGGGTCGACTCTCGACTCCTAGACAAATCATGGTGAGCTTTGGAGCGTAATTACGCTTACCAGGCCTGTAAAAACTTGTCGTCCTCAGGCTCAGAGAATGAAGCCTAAGAAACATATGAATCTCTTTCACTGCCGGTGTTGTACTCCGGTGTCTCAGCTCTGGGTGCTTTCCCCTTTTCCTTGCCATCCTTCGGAGGTAACTTCTTGACCTTGGCGCTTGAAGAAATTGCTTCCTCATTTATTATGATCCCTCGTGCCCACTTTCGGGGCGACATGCCACTATCATTCAAGTTTGTTCTAGCCATTCCTGCAAACCACATAGAAACATGTTAGATAAATTTCAAGAAAAGTGCAGAAATTTAGTTGCAGAAAGACTCCCCGAACCATTCGATGAGTTGTTGAGTCACTTTGGCGGGCCAGATCGGGCTCGCCAAAAGTACTAGCGCAAAAATTCTCAAAACTCAAGATAGGTCGGCGATGTTCAGGGCCATTCGACGAATTGCTGACACCAATCGGCGAGCTAGAAGTAGCTCGCCAACAATTACAGTGTATCTTAAGGGTTAGGAGAAGAAAGGGCGATCAATAGGACCTTTCAGCGAGTCACTGAGTGAACTCGGCCATCTCAGGCATCTCGCCAAAAGTTACACAATGAAACAACTAATATTGCAAATTAATGGCAATCTGTGGGGACTGTGGCGAACCGCCAGACCATTCGGTGAGCTTGACTTAGCTCGCAAAATGTGCCAAGGTGCCAATTTTCAACCCCATTTCTCAACATCAAGTTTGTAGCCCCGAATTCAAAATTTAACACAAACACCATTCAATTAAAGTCAGACCCATACTACCCATGCCCTCAAGGTACATAGACTTCCCCAGATTTGGCCAAAATTTGGCATTAGACGACTTTTGCCCTTAAGAATGACGTCAAATGCTCCATGACAGGGAAAATTACGTCATTTAGCAAAATTCAGGGTTACTTAGACATTAGAATGCCCAAAATAGTCCCTCATCTTTGCGGTAAGACTCAAAGTCATCCTTGAGTTTTCACATGGAGCACTAATAGTCCCTCATTTTTGCAATATTGGTGCACTTTTGATCCTCTGCTAAAACTTTGCCTATTTTTTAACATTAATTTTGTTTATAATTTTATGTAATGAATGTTCCATCCTCTTTTTATATATTTAGTAGAAATAATAACAATATGTGAGAGAAGGTGACAAGAAGAACACCTTGTTATGTTCAGTATAAATATTACTACGGCTAAACTAAGAACATTTTAACATATGACATTGCGAGAAAAGAAAAATGTGTACTATTGCATTTGAAATCATCGTGATGAACCTCTCGACTCTACAAGCAATACGAATTCTACTAAATAAAACAAGGTTTTTTTCTTCTCACA
Source organism: Solanum acaule (assembly GCA_036250505.1). Taxonomy (NCBI): domain Eukaryota; kingdom Viridiplantae; phylum Streptophyta; class Magnoliopsida; order Solanales; family Solanaceae; genus Solanum; species Solanum acaule. Next base: position 8,266 of record JAJOOR010035200.1, on the reverse strand, counting down.
ATCTCTCACATGGAGTTATTATTTCTACTAAATATATAAAATGACAATTAAACATTCCATACAAAAATTATGAATAAAATCAATGTTAAAAAATAGGAAATTTTTTGAAGAAGGACCAAAAGTGCACCAATATTGCAAACATGAGGGACTATTAATGCTCCATGTGAAAACTCAAGGATGACTTTGAGTCTTAACCCAAAGATGAGGGACTATTTTGGGCCTTTTATCGACTTCATCCCATTAGACCCAACACATTTAAACCGCAGCCCTACAATTTAAACTCGATTTTACAAGCAAGAGCACGATAATCGATCAAATTAAGCATTTAGGAACACATTTAACCAAATTACGGGCAATCCAACACATTAAACACGATTATACCAATTACCCAACACAAAACAACAACAAATTTACCTATTGCATTAGATTTCAACCACAAAATTAAAGTACGGGGTTCGCAAAACAATCCTGAATGCCGAATTTTGAATTTGAATAGCTAGGTGCTAAAGTTCCACAATTCTGGGCAACGATTTCACAAAGAGAGCGGGTAAAACCAATGAAATATGCAAAATCTAAAGTTGGTTGAGAGGGTATGAGAGTTAAAAATAAGAAAAGATGAAGGATTTTGAAATTTTAAACTGTTTGTCCTTTAAAACCATTCAGTTCAAGGCACCATCAGCGGAGTAAGTCGTTCTCGCCGACCGACTCGGCCATTCGTCGAGTGGTATTTTACTTCACCGAGTTTTACAAGACTCCCAACAATATGGGGGTTCAAATGGCAGAAAAAATTGAGCTCGACAACTTGTTCGGTGAGTCACCGATTAAGCATTTGGCCCGCCAGTTTTACAGAATTCCCCTTCAAGCTTGGGGGTTCAAATGAAAGACCATGTCGGGGCTCACCGACTTGTTCTGCACGTTGCCGACTAGACTTTGGCTTGCCAAACTACCTATTTTCCAACATTTTGCATTTTTCAACCTGAACAATCAACAACCATTATTCAAAATCAAAAAATAAAGCATTAAAAACTTGGGTTGTCTCCCAAGAAGCGTCTTAGTTAACATCGTGGCACGACAAAAGTACCCATTTATGGATCATTCTTCGGGTTTACCTAGGTATCACTTGGTAAACCCCTTTTTGGCCTGGGATTCAAATGAGAAGAAATTTGACTCATTTGGGTCTTCAACTGCTTGATTGACACGGAATGTGAGGTGACCGTTTTCTTAAAGGTAGAGACATCCTCCTTCATTTCCTTCAACACTTTGTCCGACTTATCAACTTTGTTGAGAATACGTGAGAGCATGTCTTCCATACTGACATTTTCAGACTCCTTTGGCTTTTGGCGCTCATGAGGTGGGACATACTTGTCCTTGTCACCCTCTCTTTCCTTCCTTGTGATGTTACGATCACACCAATCTTTGTCATTGTCTCTTCATCCCTCATATCTATTCAAACTTAGGCTTCCTCCCGGCCTTGGATAGTTTTGATGATATCCCCCTCCTTGATTAGCTAGGAAGTTTACATCGTCATTGTAAAACACTTCAAATTGAGCTTCTTCTGGGTTAACTCCACCAACACCAACAACATTTACACTCTTTTCACCACTACCCATCACATTTTTCGCCAAGATATCAAGTTGGGTCATCATTTTGGCCATGTTTTGGTCCATCTCTCGATATTTTTCGATCTACTCTTTTGTCATTTTAAAAGTGAGAGGAGACACTTGGGCTTCAGGAGTGTACCATGCCCTATTGATCTTGGTCATTGATCTTTGCGTAATCAAGACACAACTTCCATTTCGAGTGTCTACGATCGTACAATAGTAAAATAATCCAACCAAGGGTTGGGGTCGAGTCCCAAGGGAGTGGTTTTGAGAATTAATTGAAAAATAAAATTTAGTTCTAATTAGTCATAGCTCTATAAATTATCGAATGTAAACATACTAAATCTAAAGGGGTGACGAAAGCATCAATTATCAATGGGGGTTTGTAACAAGTAAGCAAAAAACAACGAAAATACAAAGAGTTCTAATCAAGGAGATGGGATTCTTGGGATGTGATAGGAATACGTGTTAAACTAGATCATTGGGTACATGATTTTGATAGTAAATTCGTTGAATATTTGTGACTAAGATCGACTATAGTGGGGGTAAATTCTCTCTCGAGCAACTTACCCCTAATCAACTCGGTTTCTCTCGAACACTGAGTTGCCGCATTTAGCACAGCCTCCGCGTTAGCCCACTCACTCTCTCGAGCTGAGTGTGTGGGAGAAGGACTAGGGTTTACTCTCTCGAGCTGAACTTCATGTCGACCCAATCCCACCGGCCATCAATTTAGTAGTCTTAGTTTTACGACCTCTCCCTCTCTCGCAAGCCGAAAACACAAAGATGAAATCGTATTTACAACTACAATTTCATTAAGTTCCAACACAACTATTAAACGAAATCACATTTAAACAACGATTAAACTATCAGCAACCAAGACCCAACAATTAACTTAACCCATATTCACAAAATCACACCCCAAGAATTGGGGTTTTTAGCTAAACATGTATAAGAGATAGAAATTTATACCAAACTTAGAACACAAAATAGAAGCAAAGTGTGAAAAATACTATTCAAAGCTAAAAAAATTATACTAAGCTACAACTCTCAATGAGTATTTATAGTGTTTGAAAATTTGTACTGCAGTAGATCACTCGGCGCAGTTAGTTGGGATCTCCGATCAACTGGCGATCCGCCCTTTGGTATAGTTCATCATCGTCTTGCGTTAGCCCTCAGCATTGTCGTGTGTTGGATCATTAGGCGACATAGTACTGCTTCGCGAAACTGCTCAACGACAAGCCGACTGCTCCTTTTCACTGCCGATTTGAACCTTTCCTTCGAGGATCAGTACACTGGAACAAAAGGCAAGGAAAAGACCTTTTGGCGACTCGCCGAACAGGTTCGGCGATTCTCAGATCTTCATTTCTTTGTTCTTTCAGTTGCCTTTTTCCTTTTTGCTAAGTAGTGTCCATGCTTTCCCTCAAACTCCAAATAACTAAAACTTAAGAATTTTCATCAAATATTGAGACAAAATATGCATTTGAGGACACTAATTCTATCAAAATATAGCCCTAAATGAGTCCAAATTGTGGACTCATGAACACCCCTAACTTAAACTTTTGCTTGTCCTCAAGCAACTCGTGTTCAACTGTTCAAAAAGGGTGTCTCAAACAGTGCTACACAAGAATCAATCGTGAATGCACACACCAAGACTCACTTTACTCATGCAAAGATCAATTGTTCACTCAAATATTCAATTTGTGACTCACCAATATCAAAGAATCTCAAGCTCACAATACTTGCTTCAAATGCAAGTTCAAGCTCAACCAAAGTGTTCAAATGCCCTCACACAAAGAGTGTTTCCATATTCACACAATGGTTCACAGTTTAAAGCTTCGGAATCAAATGCAACACTCACACTCACAAACATGAACACAATGCAAAATTTCACCCATAGGTTTGCCCATATTTTCCAACCGACATTTTTTTTAGCTCACTCAAGATCAAAAAAGTCTTTTCAAGGCTTGTAATGGGGTTCAGCGAAAAGGTATGATAATTTAGGCACAGTGACTTTCATCCTCATGAAATGTGGTGCTCACAACACTTCCTTTCTTCTTCTTTCATCATTTTCGTTAGTGCTCATAAGTCATCCTATTATTCACTTCCCATAGAATGTTTGGGAACCCCATTTCTTTTGTACTTTTCAACTTTATTTCACAACTTTTCTTTTTCATTCTTTTTCTCTTTTTTTTTCTTTTTTTTTTATATATATGGAGGGGTTCCATTTTTCTCAAAACCATGGGTTAAAGGAGACTTTCCATACACTTCTTGACTTTCCCTTTTCTTTTCACCACACCTCCAACTTAGGCTTTTGGCCTAAGTTGGCTATCCAATCAACTACAATTCACGAGGATTAAGTGTAATGGGTCAAAGGTCATGTTGTCATCAAGTTTCTTCCAAAGAAAGGTAAGGTTCAAGGGGTGTTGAAGAAAGGTTCACATACTCACAAGGTAAGCCACAAAAGAGGTATATGTCAAATTGGCTCACACTCTTCGAAGTTGCGTAAGATCATATCAATAGATAGCCTTACTTAGTCGACTGGACCAACGGGGCAAATTCTAGGATCCATCATGCCTAGTTCACAGGTAAGCTCATTACACTAGGCATCGACAATAATGTCAAACTAGACTCTACACTTTGTTAGTGTGCAATGTTCATAGCAAGAGACTCGATTTAATAATTGGCTAGTCATAAGGAGATACAAAGAGTTCACATATTGTCTATGCAACTTCACTTTTCCTCATCGTAGCCGCACATTCATGTTTGTTCTATTAAGAGTACTATTCAAGTCATCGGTATTGATTGAAACTGATACTCAAATTTGTGAAAGAACAGCCACATTCAACACAAAAGGGGTGGCAAAATTTTTCGGAAAGGTCAAAATTCATTTTGCAATTCAAAACATGGAGCCACAAGCTCAAACATCCACAAAAGCAGTATTAACACAATTGTATCTTATAACCCAAATACGTAAACAAAACACGATCCACGAATAGCACACAAAGGTGGGCCTCACCCCACCTCAAATAAAAACAATTTGTCCTCAAATGCAAATAACAAAATCCAAACAATAAAATAGATAAAGACAGAGAGGGGGTTAGACAAAAATCCAGTTTACACAGTCGCTCCATCTGTCTAGACATCAGTACTTGTTGTGTCAGCCTGGACCTGGATAATAGTCCTGCGAGCTACTTTAGAAGGTTCAGCGGCAACTGACTTGCTAAAATTGTCCAAGTCTGGAGCCGCCAAAAAGGAATTTATAGATATGTAGAATCCACGAGTCCATTAAGGGACAGTGGGATCTTGCGGAATAGTTATCTTGCTAGAACTGGGCTTCTTGCCCTCACTTTCTGTCTTGGGAGGATTTGTTTCCCATGTATTTTTCCTGAAATATTTCGCTCTAATATATCGGGGTGGCATATCTCCTCCAGCTACTTTCGGTATAGTCATATCTACAAAGCTTCGAGAAAGAGTTAGAAAGTATTCAAGCAAAAGCATAGAAGATCAGCTATAGATAAATTCGTCGAACCAGTTGGCAAAATGCGCGATCACTTAGGCGATTGGCCGAGTGTTGTGCATAGAGGATATAAGGGTGCAGACAAAGGGCGAACAAGAAACTATCGATGAGTCCCCGATTGCTTTCGGCGAACTCAAGCGTCTCACCAAAAGTTAAAGACTCCTATATCAAATAAGGCATGAATTTATAGGCGAGATTAGGGATTTCGGCGATCCGCATAGTGGTTTGGCGAGCTTGACTAAGCTCGCCAAACGACCTTTCGTGCCTACTTTCATCCCAACTCTTCAAATTCGACCCCGCAACCCCCTAAAACAAGATCAGATCATGCATAACTCGAACTAAGATCAAACCTAATGACACTCATGCACAATCCCACAAAATTTCATCCACTTTAAGGCATAATTTTCAGGAATCAACTATTTAACATAGCGAGGGCAAGATTATCGAATCAGAACCGACAATCAAAATTCTAAATCTACCACAGAGGCCCAGCACACATCAACAAGGTAATATCATTGTATTAAGTACAAAATTAATAGATAGAACTCAGAGTTTGGGAACCAACCTTTCGTGTTGAATATAATGTAATTAAATCGCTAGGCAACAATGTAATCCAAGTTTTGTGCACAAATAAACAACCAAAATACGCTAAAAACACAAGAAATATAAAAACTAGAGTGCAGGTGTGAGTTTAATAAAATGAAAATGTGAGGGAAAGGGAATGAATTAGAAACTTTTAAACCTTTGGCCTGAAAAACCGTCCAGTTTTCACCCATTCAGCGACATTAATCAGGATCGCCAAACCACTCGGCGTTTCGTCAAGTAGCCACTTGCCTCGCCAATTTTTTCAGAACATCCAGTTATTTTGGGAGTCCAAACGGTAGTTTCCATCGGGATCGCCGATATGGTCGGTGATTCACCAATATTTCTTGTGCTCGCCGAGTTTTAAAGACTCCAATGTAAATTGGTCTTGAATCTAACGTCGATCTGGTTTAGGGTCGCCTAACCATTCGTTGATTCGCTATTGGATTTGTAGCTTGCCAATCTGCACTTTTTGTTCATTCTCCACACTTCCATCTACACAATCAACACACCATTATTTTACCAAAACACAAATAAAAAGCGATTAAGGGCTTTGGGTTGCCTCCCAAACAGCGCCTTAGTTAACGTCGCGGCACGACGCAAGTCTACCTTCAAGCCTCATTCTTGGGGTTAGCCATAGTGTCACTAGGCAAACCCTCTTTTTGTCTCGGATTTAGGTGAGACGACCTCTGACTGATTTGGGTTTCCAACTTCTTACCTGAATGGGAGGTGACAGTGTGGCGCAGGGTCGACACATTTTACTTCATCTCTTTCAAGATCTTATTCGACCCTTCAACTTTATTGAGGATACGAGAAAGCATATCCTCAGGCCTACCACCCTTCGAATCCTTCAACTTTTGGCGCTCATGGGGAGGCACATACTTGTCCTTCCCCGCATCCTTAGTTGTGATTTCGGTCCCTCCATTCTGTATCGCGATCCTTCCAACCATCATCCCTAGCCCAACCTTGGTTACCACCCTACCTTGGGTAGTTTGAACGATAACCACCGCCTTGGTTGGCTAGGAAGTTCACCTCCTCATTGTACAAGACTTCAAACTTCGCTTTCTCAGGATTTGCACACCCATCCCCCACAACATTGACAGCACGGGCACCAGCCCCCACAACACTTTTATATAAAATATCAAGATGTGTCATGATCTTGGCCATGGTTTTGTCTCTCACATGATCTTTCTCCATCTGATCCTTAGATAGCTTGAATGTGAGAGGGGAGACCTGGTCTTCACTAGTGTACCATGCTCGGTTTATGGTTGTCATGCCATCTAAAAGTTGGGCTGCTACAACATATGGTTGCTTCATCAAGCCTCTAGGTGAAATTTAGTCAGCGATACCTTTGTTCACCGAGTCCAGGCTTCGGTAAAAGTACTGCAGCAAAACATTGTCGGGCAGACCATGAGTCGGGCATTGGAGCACCAACTTTTTGAATCACAGTCAAATCTCATGCATTGGCTCACCCTCCAAACACTTAAAGCTTTTGATATTGTCCCGAAGAGTCATCATCTTCGAGGGAGGAAAAATCGCACTTTAAATGTGGTGACCAACTCCTCCCAAGAAGTGATGGATTCGCGTGGCAACTCCGCCAGCCATTTGCATGTTTCTCCCATCAACGAGAAAGGGAATAACCTTAATCAGACCAAATTCTTAGAGATGTTTTTGAAAGAGAATGGTCCACACACATCTACAAAGTTTTTAAGATGCTCATGAGCCAATCCACTGAAAAGTCCATTTAGTTTCAATAGTTCTAAAATAGTGCTCGTTATATGGAACACTGCATTTCCTTCGGCTGGAGGTAAACGGATGGCACCAATACCTTCCATGAGATGAGGGTCATTAATGTTGAGCTCTTGGACATCGTTGAGATTTCTGATGTCATCTTGGTGGCCCACCTAGCTGTTGTTGCTGCCATTAACACTCATGCTTCCTATTTTCAACATAACCAAACAAAGCGAAACTAAAAATTAAGTAAGTAGAACTACAACTAAGAAGAACAATTTTTTTATTAAACTAAAAACTATCAAATAACACCACTCCGTGGCAGCTGAGCCATTTTGATGTTTGCGCAATCAAGACACAACTTCCTATTCGATTGTCTTCGATCATACAATAGTAAAGGAACTGAACCAAGGGTTAGGGTCGAGTCCCACGGGAGTGGTTTTGAGAATTAATAGAAAAATAAAATTTAGTTCTAATTAGTCGTAGCTATAGATATTATTGAATGTAAACAAACTAAATCTAAAGGGGTGATACAAGCGTCAATTATCAATGGGGGTTTGTAACGAGTAAGCAAAAACCAACAAAAATACAAAGAGTACTAATCAAGGAGATGGGATTCTTTTGATGTGATATAAATACAGATTAAACTAGATCATTGGGTACATGCTTTTGATAGAAAATTCATTGAAAATTTGTGACTAGGCTACTTGTCACGACCCAAGCCTAGGGCCTAGACGTGACATGGCGAATGAGGAACCCGAAGGAACCCCAAACAAGCCTCTCAAACTTGTCATCACACTTCATCGGTCGCGGAAGTACATTCAACATTAATTAA
>JAJOOR010035199.1:0-12814 GCA_036250505.1 Solanum acaule | reverse complement strand
TTAATGATTCTAAGTGATTGGGGAAGAAACCATTCGATTTTAGGCGAAATAGGGTGAGAAAACGAGAAAATGAACTTGCTGAAATTTCTGGGTTGGGGTCCTGGCGCGATGCGCCTGCCAGAGCGCCCCAAACTCACCTCTGAAGTTTTAGGGCTGGCGCTCCGCGCCTTGCAGAGCGCCAAGGACGCCAAGACTTCTCTTTTATCCCCCACTTTCTTATGCATGTTCCTAGGTATTGTACCTATGTTTCCTAGTTGTTTCCAACACTTCAAGGTACTTCTAAAAGTCAAGAACTCATCCGTAACATGTGATCAAACACCTTGAATCCAAAATTTCAATTCAAGGAAAGTTAGTTAGAAGTCAAGTGAAGTTAGAAGTTAAGTGAAGTTAAGAGTTAAAAAAGTTTTAAGGTTGTTCAAGAGTCTTTATTGAACGTTTTAACTTCATTTTTAGACTCAAGTTTCAAGTCAAGCAAAGAGCTTAGAGTTTCAAGCTAAGTAAAGAGTCTCAAGACTCAAGTTAAGTCAAGAGTGTAAGTTGAGTTCATTTCTCAAAAGCTATTAGGGAACTATGTATTCCCAAAGAAGTTTCTAAATGTTTTTACATTTGAGTAAGAAAGGGACTATGATTTCCAAAAGAGCCTTTGGGCTAGTTTTCAAGAAAAAAGGAACATCGTTTCCAAGTGAGCCTTTGGGCTAGATTTTGAGTAATTATCTCAACTAAAGAAGGATGTGTTTAAAACACTTATGAGCTAAAGTATTTTTGGGAGTAGTATCGAGCACCGAATTGGGGACGCGAGTTCATATTAACTCAACTCTCCATAAGAACCATGTAGCCAACATGGGAGTTAACGGGTCATACTTTTTAGATGAATCCGTAAAGTTAAGCTAGTGGATCCACTTAGTAAAGTTAGCTTCCTATTTCACGGCAAGGTATAGGATGGTCCTCGGGCAACGTGAGGTAAAACATTGTATCACCACTCAGATTCATAGTGGTGATTTGTCGGTTAGAGAAACTCCCACAGTAGAAATTGCATGGTTCCTCGAGGAGTTCTGCTTAGTGTGGATGGAGGTATGGGACTCCATTCATGCATTGCACAAGTAGACTTTGAGAGGAAGCATGATATTTTCATGATATTATAAATATGATTTTTACGTCATGTTTTAAGAGTTTTACAAGCTTTATATATTGCATGTGTCTTATTGCTTTATATATTGAGTTAAGTTATTCATGAGTTGAACAGAGCCAAGGTAAGTGTTCTCTTGTACTCATTTCTAGCTTAAGTTGTGGTTTAGCTTCCATCTCGCATACTCGTACATTCAATGTACTGATGCCACTTGGCCTGCATCTTATGACGATGCAGACACAGGTACTCAGGGTCAGCATCCTGCACGCCGTTGATCCAGCGGAGCACTCCAGAGTAAGTGGTGAGCCTCCTTGCTTTCCGAAGGACTCGGTTATTTTGTGTTCCTAGTTTTGTTTTGTTAGGATGTTGCGGGGTCTGTCCCAACAACTATCTCAGTATTTGTAGACAGTCAGTCAGTTAGTATTGCGTCTCTCATCTATGTATATATGTAAATATTCTATTTTGAGACTCGAGTTGCCCTTTTGGGCCAGATTTTTATCAGTTAAATTGTTTTATGTCCTTGCATGGCATTGAGTTAGGTTTCCGCTGAGTTAAGAAAGTCAGGCCAAGGGTTCGCTTGGAGCCAGCAATGGTATCCGGGTGCCAGTCCCGCCCAGGGTGTAGGCTTGGGGCGTGACATGTATAGGACGAAAATATATATATTTGTATTTGTATATGTAGTTTTCTCTCGCTTTATACAAACACAAGCACATTTTTTACATTTTTGTTTGTATAAAAGTGAGAGAGGCGAGGGAGAGACTGGCGAGAGTAGCGGGCGAGAAACCTAGGGAGAGAGGCGAATGACAACTGTTTGCTACGGGTTACAATTAAATCAAACTGTGGTTATAACATTTAATTTAATTAATAGTTTGCTATTTTGTACAATTTTCTCTTTGATTAATTTTTATTTGGCCCGCGCCGACCCTATCCATATTTCTCAAGCCCCACAAATCAACAAGCTTACTTAGGCCGGGCTAAAAAGCTTTTTTCTTAAATGGGCTTCAAAAATCGTAGTCTAACCCTATTAAATCACGGGTTAGGCCAGGCCGGCCCAACGGGCCTAGCCCATATTGACGGCTCTAGAAGTGAGTAATATTTTTTAATGTGCGTCAAGAAACACCAAATGAGAGGCACATTGTAATGTTTAAAATCAATTCCATTGAAACTATAATTTTTGAACTTTGTTTAGTAGTTAACATACTTTCCAATAAAGTCACATGACTAATTTGAGCCAAACAACAATACATACTTACGATTATGATTAAAAAAAAATCATAACAATTAGATTGGTGAAGTCTAACACAGAAAAAACACAAAAGAAATAGAAGAAAAATAAAACACACACATCATTCACAAGACTTTATTCATATAGATTATAGATAGAAAATAAATATAGAATCAATACATTATTCATATTCGGAATTCGGAAGCTACAAGTTTAAAGAGGAAAACAAAAGGCATAGACCATGAGAGGGAAGTAATTGCACTGACAAATCCTATAATTTACAAATTATGTATAACGAAGTATGCATCATATTTTTTCTCCAGAATAAGATAATACTTATTTCTGACAAAAGTAGAGACAATTTATTTTTAGATTTTATTATAAAATTTGTGTAACAAAATAATAAATCAAAAATCTATTTTAAAAGCTATGTCACTTGAGAAAATGTTTTTTTATGATACAGAGACACCATTTAAAATTTGAACTTGTATTGTGTTTACTGTAATTCATTACTTTAGTTATTTATTTGCTGAATAGAAATAAACTTGAAAAAGCGGACAAACACAGTTACCATCTAGCAATAAATACGTGAAGAACATCAATATCATATAGCCCCATAATGGTATATAGAAATATGCCGTTTGAATTTCATGATTTAGATTACTATAAATGCATGTAAATACCTCTAACTCTAAATACTGAATTAACTAAGAGAATTGAAATTTAACGACAAAAAAAATTGTAAAAATTATCAACAACTTATCAAACAGGATGAATAAACATATTTCTCAACAAAACTTGCTAACAAAAGCAAAATAGATGTACATTTATCAATTCAGCCCAAACTTTTAAATTTGTTGTCTGATTTTATAGTTATTTCTTTTATAATAATAACATATCTCATGAAATCCGTCTAGGGAGTGTAGAGTGTGCACATACCTTACCTCAATTCAGAAGACCCTCAACTTGAGTCGAGTATAGCAAATCAAAGTACATATGAAAAAGAAAAATGACAGTGAAGAGAATATAATATAACAACTATTATGAAAATAATAACAACAACAAAAAAAAGTGCAATAACCGAAACACCATAAAAACAATTGGTGGTAGAAAGCAAAAGAAAGACAGTACAAGAATAAAAGTACTACTACGACAGACACCACTAAGTCTAAACCCTACGGAAAGCAAGAGAACACTCCACTACAACCTTTTACCTTAATTTGCGATCTCCATGCTTAAGCATTTTCTGTAATTGATGAAATCAATTTCTTTTTTCTTCTGAGCTATGAAAGGCGAATTAGCTTTTACCTCATGCACATGATATTTATAAGCCAAAAGTTTGCCTAAAATTATGTAGAAAGCTCAAAAGTTTTGTTGGAGAATGAAGAGACATTCTTCAAAATGCATTTTAAAACACCTTTTCATTTTTAGTATTTAATATAATATGATATAATTATTATTTAATGTTTAATTGCTTAGATAATTTATAACATTTTGAATTAAGATAAGGGTAAAATAGTATTTCAACTTTTACTTTTGTGGCTTCCCACTTTTAGTATATATATATATATATATATATATAGATATATATATAATATGATATATATTTAATTTAAGATCACAAAATTCAAAAATCTCAATTTTTAAACATCATGCTAGTCAAACTAAAAGAATTGAAAAAGAGCGAGTAGTTGAAAACTAATTGGCGGTGAATTGAGAAGAGAATACATAAAACCCAATCATAGAACGATTACGAGCTAATTAACTCTCAGTTCTAACATCTAACCAACCTCATCATTCCCAATTAGTTATGGGTGTGGTTATGCGATGAACTAATTAACAAATTCCACAAGTTATAAATCAGTGTATTATTATTTTCGTTCTACGAAAAAATAATTATTTTACTCCCACAAGTGTGTTTGATTATGTTTTTAATTATTGCATAACCGAATAATCAAATAAAAAAAAAATCAAACCAAAAAGAGAAACACCGAACCGAACCGAACCGAACCAAATTTATTTTGGTTCGGATTCGATTACACTTCTTCAAACCCAAAAACCAAAAAACCCAAACCAAATAGCACAAAATCAAACCGAAAAATCAAATGCACACCCCTAACGCCAGGTAGATCCACAAGGATGGTAAACCTCCCTAACTAAAAAATATTTATTTTACCCTTTCATGAATGAAGCAAGACCAAAGAGGACTTCCACAAGGCAGAGTCTTCCACAGAATGAACCAAAAGGGCTAACATCAAACAAGTAAAAGGAGTTTCAATCTGTACAAACGCATAGTTTTTCTTTGACATTTCTCAATCACCCTTCTCCTTATTAAGTTCCTTCTAACTGCATACTTTATTCATATTCAAGCTAACAAGTTGCATGAATATGACAACTCTCTACTTTCTATGGCTTTTCTTGATTCCCTTGTTTCAAATCTTATCAGGATATCACATTTTCTTGGTTTCCTCTCAATGTCTTGACGATCTAAAGTCGTTGTTGCTGCAGTTGAAGGGCAGCCTTCGGTATGATTCTACTTTGTCAAATAAATTGGCAAAATGGAACCAGAAGACAAGTGAATGTTGCAATTGGGATGGGGTTACATGTGATCTCTCTGGTCACGTGATTGCCTTGGAACTGGATGATGAGACTATTTCTAGTGGAATTGAGAATGCAAGTGCTCTTTTCAGTCTTCAGTATCTTGGGAGGCTAAATTTGGCTTACAACAGATTCAGTGTTGGCATACCAGTTGGTATAGGCAACCTCACGAACTTGAAGTACCTAAATTTATCCAATGCTGGTTTTGTCGGGCAAATTCCTATGATGTTATCAAGATTAACAAGGCTAGTTACTCTCGATCTCTCACCTCTTTTCCCTTACTCTAACCAGAGACTAAAACTTGAGAATCCCAATTTGAGACATTTCATTGAGAACTCAACAGAGCTTAGAGAGCTTTACCTTGATGGGGTTGATCTTTCATCTCAGAGGACTAGGTGGTGTTAATCTTTATCTTCATATTTGCCTTACTTGACCGTCTTGAGTTTGCGTGCTTGTCAAATTTCAGGCCCTATTGATGAATCACTTTCTAAGCTTCAGATTCTCTCTATCATCCGTTTTGACCAGAACAATCTCTCTACCACAGTTCCAGGATATTTTGCCAATTTCACAAACTTGACTACCTTGTCCCTCGATTCTTGTAATCTGCAACGAGCATTTCCTAAAAAGATCTTTCAGGTACAATTTTTGGAGATTTTGGACTTGTCAAATAACAAGTTGCTTAGTGGTAGTATTCCGAGTTTTCCTCGAAATGGATCTTTGAGGATGATATCACTAAGCAACACCAACTTTTCGGGTTCATTACCAGAGTCCATTTCGAACCTTCAGAGCCTGTCCAGGTTAGAGCTCTTCAATTGCAATTTCACTGGACCAGTACCTTCCACAATGGCAAACCTTATCAATCTTGTTCATTTGGACTTCTCTTTGAACAACTTCACTGGTTCTATCCCATATTTCCAAAGATCCATGAAACTCGCCCACCTAGACCTCTCTTGTAATGGTTTAACTGGTCTCCTCTCCCCGGCTCATTTTGAAGGACTCTCAGAGCTTGTCTACATAAATTTAGGGAACAACTTACTCAACGGGATCCTTCCTGAATATATCTTTGAGATCCCCTCCTTGCAAACGCTTTTACTTAACAGCAATCAATTTGTTGGCCAAGTCAACGATTTTAATCGATTTGAGCAATAACCACCTGAATGGTTCAATTCCCAAGTCCATGTTTGAAATAGGGATGCTTAAGGTCCTTTCATTGTCTTCCAACTTCTTTAGTGGGACGGTTCCCCTTGACCTCATAGGGAGGCTGAGTAATCTTACAAGACTGGAGCTTTCTTACAATAACTTGACTGTTGATGCAAGTAGCATCAACTCCACCTCTTTCATATTTCCCCAGTTGAGATTATTGAAACTAGCTTCTTGTCGGTTGCAAAAGTTTCCTGATCTTAAAAGTCAGTCAAGGATGATCCACTTAGATCTTTCTGACAACCAAATACGGGGGGCAATACCAAATTGGATTTGGGGAATTGGTAGTGGAAATCTGGCTCACCTGAATCTTTCCTTCAATCAGCTGGAGTACGCGGAACAGCCATACAATGTTTCCAGCTATCTTGTAGTTTTGGACTTGCATTCCAATAAGCTAAAGGGTGACCTACCAATTCCACCTTCCTTTGCTGCATATTTGGACTACTCGAGCAATAATTTCAGCAACTCCATCCCACTATGATATTGGCAATAATCTTGGTATATTTCTCTCACTTGCAAATAATCGGCTTGCAGGAAGAATTCCTGAATCTATATGCAATGCCAGCTACCTTCAAGTTCTTGATTTCTCTAACAATGCCTTGAGTGGAACAATCCCACCATGTCTACTGGAATATAGCACAAATCTTGGAGTGCTGAATCTAGGGAACAATAAACTCAATGGCGTTATACCAGATTCATTTCCAATTGGTTGTGCTCTACAAACTTTAGACCTCAGTGAGAATAAGTTACAAGGTAGGCTGCCAACATCGCTTGTGAACTGCGAGTTGTTGGAGGTCCTGAATGCTGGAAATAACAAACTTGTTGATCGTTTCCCATGCATGTTGAGGAACTCAATTAGTATGAGGGTTCTAGTTTTGCGTTCCAATCAATTCAATGGAAGTGTTCAGTGTGATGCAACCAGGAATAACTGGAAAAATCTCCAGATCATAGATATAGCTTCCAACAACTTCACTGGTGTGTTGAATGCAGAATTCTTTTCAAATTGGAAAGGAATGATGGTTGCAGATGATTACGTGGAGACAGGACGCAATCATATCCAGTACAAGTTTCTCCAACTAAGTAACTTATACTATCAGGACACAGTGACAATAACCATCAAAGGGCTAGAGTGGGAGCTTGTGAAAATTCTCAGGGTCTACACAGCTATTTATTTATTTTCAAATAGATTTCAAGAAGTGATACCAGATACTATTGGGAATCTTAGCTCACTTTATGTTCTGAACCTATCACACAATGCCCTTAAAGGACCAATTCCAAAATCGATTGGGAAGCTACAAATGCTTGAATCACTAGACCTGTCAACAAACCACCTATCCGGGGAGATCCCATCAGAGCTTGCAAGTCTCACATTCTTAGCAGCTTTGAACTTATCGTTCAACAAATTGTTTGGCAAAATCCCATCGACTAATCAGTTTCAAACATTCTCAGCAGATTCCTTTGAAGGAAACAGTGGCCTATGCAGGCTCCCTCTCAACAACAGTTGTCAAAGCAATGGCTCAGAGTCCCTGCCTCCACCAACTTTGCTACCAGACTCAGATGATGAATGGAAGTTCATTTTCGCAGCTGTTGGATACGTAGTCGGGGCAGCAAACACCATTTCACTTCTGTGGTTTTACGAGCCAGTGAAGAAATGGTTTGATAAGCATATGGAAAAATGCTTGCTTTGGTTTTCAAGAAAGTGATCCTTAAACCCATAAATGATGAGTTTATTTAATCCTTGCTTTGTTATAATAAACATCAAGATCCAAATTCAAGTCACTTTGTTATTTCCCTTGATGAATGTATAAAATTTTCTACTATCAGAAACAGCACCCACTTTTGGATTGAATAGCTTCCCACATTGCCTGCAACACATTGATAAATTAGCTCTATGCCGACATATTCTTCTATATTTGTATACACAAAAAAGAGAGAAAATGAAGACGTTGTGGCAAGTGACGTGAATCTGTCGAAGAGAAAAGCTAGAAGGCAATGAAAATGTTAGTAATGAACTATCACATCCCCTTGACAATCAAAGTAGTGCAATATGAATGACCATGTCTAATTGGGATAAAAAGAGTATTAACTTAATACATCACTAAACTATAACCAGTTGGATACCATATACAGTTTCCAAGCCATCATATTGTAGGGTGCAACACCGCCATATCTACTAGAATATAGTACAAATCATGGAGTTGTAAATCTAGGGAACAAAATAGTCTTTATGGTGTTAATACCAGATTCATTTCCAATTAGTTGTTCTCTACAAACTTTAGACCTAATTTAGCAAAAATCACTGGTTATTGGTTAATTGTCATTTCCAACTGGTTGTTCTCTACAAACTTTAGACCTAATTGAGCAAAAATCACTGGTTATTGGTTAATTGAGTGCAGAATGCTTACTGAATTGGAAAGGAATGATTGTTGAAGATGAAGTTTGTGCAAATTCTCAGAGTCTACACATGTATTGATTTCTCTTCAAACAGTTTTCAAGGATGATCGCAAATATTCTAGAGAATTTCAGCTCACTTAACGTTCTGAACTTGTCACACAATGCCCTACAGAGACCAATTCCAAAATCAATTGGGAAGCTAAAAATGTTTGAATGACTAGACCTGTCCTGCAACAAGCTATCTGGAGAAATCACTGCAGAGCTTGAAAATCTCACAATTCATAGCATATCTGAATTTATCATTCAACAAATTGTTTGGCTGAATTCCGTCAATCAATCAATTTCTCACATATTCTCAGAAGCAAATAGGCCTATGCGGGTTGCTTCTTGAAGATTGTATAAGCAAATGACTCTGAGCTGCTGCTGCTGCTCTCAGTGCCGGCTCAATGCTTATAAAAATTAGGCATATGCCTTAAGGCCCCCAATTTTAGGGGGCCTTTAATTTTTTACCACGATAAACTATGTGTTAATTGTTTTTATAGAAAAAATTAATTATCTAAAACAAATGTATCTTTCTTTAAAAAATATATATTATTATTCTCCTTAACCTCAATTAAATAGAAGAAATCAAGAAAAAATTTGTTTTGTCTTCTTACATTCTCTTCACTAACTCTCGCGTTGTAATTTTCTAGACCCCTTTTATACTATATGTAAGTT
The DNA here is from genome assembly GCA_036250505.1 of Solanum acaule. Lineage (NCBI taxonomy): Eukaryota > Viridiplantae > Streptophyta > Magnoliopsida > Solanales > Solanaceae > Solanum > Solanum acaule. The sequence continues at coordinate 3,554 of JAJOOR010035199.1, read as the reverse complement.
AGAGCTCTTCAAAAATTGAATCAATAGTAAAAATCATGTTTTGGATAAAGTGAATTACAAGCATGTTTAGATTGACTTATTTCATGTGCTTTTTTTTTAAAAAAAAAAAGTTTATAAGCAGTTTTGTCAACTTATTACTTATAGAATAATGTTAACAATTCATATAATAATTGCCTCAGCTAAAAGATTTTAAGCCTTTAATTGAAATCTCGCTTTAGGCCTCCAAGTATATTAAGCCGCCCCTGGCTGCTCTCACCAAATCTTGTACTGCATTTCTGTGATTTTACGAGCCCTGAAAAAATTACTCCTCTGTTCCAATATCCAATTTACGTGGTAATAATTTTAAACCGTTTGAATATCGAAATTCAGAAAGTGAGTATTTGACAAGCACACGAGTTGCCGCTTACGCCTTGCTGGGAATTGGGATTGCATAAATCAAAGCCCAACATCGCAAAAGCCCAATAAGTCACGCCTCATGTTTGGTCCAGGCCCTCAAGCTTAGTATTATTATTATTATTATTATAATTAAATTAAATATAAATAGATTGAACCCCAGCCCCACTGTCCACTACGATTAGGGTTTGGGTTTTCCAAAGGTTAGCAGACGTTCAATTTCTCTGTCGCCATGAGAGCTAAGGTACCATTTTTCCTAACATTGAAATTAAATCATCCATTGTTGCTTCTATATTCTTCACATTAACTGATAATTCAATGTTTGTATGTGTAATGTCTTTTTATCGATTGATAAATTAAAATTGTGTGATAATATTTACAGTGGAAGAAGAAGAGAATGAGGAGGTTGAAGAGGAAGCGCCGAAAGATGAGACAAAGATCCAAGTAGTCCTTTTCCTACTTTGCTCGTGGCGTTTAATTGCCTTTTGTTCTAGGGTTTTGAATCTTATTTTGTCTCTAAAAATTTTCTCAGTTACTGATGAAAAACTTGAACTTGTTATTTCACATATATTTGGAAGTTTTTATCGGAGTTCATCGTTATCCGATATCTCTTTGGCAATTTTTAGCTACTCCATTGATTGATTTTTCCTAACTTGTGTATCCAATGTGATTTGAATTGAATCCTGTGCAAGCTGCTCTCTTTTGGAGTTGGCCTGTATTGCTACTTGTTAAGGTCATGTTAGAGTCATCTATTGTCTGATGTAGGAGTTTGATAAACGCTGAACTGGATTCTCTAGAGCTTTAACGGATGTATTTAATTGTTAGATGATGGATGATGGATTCTCTAACGGATGTCTTTCATCGTTAGATGATTGATACTGGAATCTCTAGAGCTTTAATGGATCTATTTCATGGTTAGATGATTGATGCTAGATTCTCTAGAGCTTTAACGAATGTATTTCTCGTTAGATGATGGATGATGGCTTCTCTTGAAAAAAAGCTAAAATTATTTCATGGTACAACTTTAGGGATTGAACCTTTAGCTTTTAATAGAAGTTTTCCTTCTAGGATTATGATTAGTGGTCTTCCCTTTAGAGGACATAAAATGCTTAACTTTTGCAAGTACTCTTACTAGAACCTTTAGTTGCCATCCTGGATGGTGTTTGTCTTATGTTATACATTTTTGTTATTTATCGACCTTTCTAAAACAAGTTATTGATATAGGATAGTTTTGGTTCTCAAGTTTTGGTAGCTACTCATTAGGTGCAACAACATATCCGATATAGTTCCACAAGGTATCTTGTCTAAAGGACGGGTACTTCAATGAGCTAACCTTGTGAATCATCCTTCTTCAAGGATGGGTACTATCTGACTGATTAAGAAGTTAACCAGTGAAATGATATATGATGTTTCCTACAATTGAGCAAATGATCCATTAATTAGGAACAAATTTGTTGCCTGTGTAGGAGTGCATGATGGATTTATCGACTCCATAATTGTAATGAGATCCATTATCCATACACTAATTAGTATTGAAATGAAATGGACCTAAATAGACAGGAATACTACAAGAGTATTTCCATGTAGTTGAGGTTGAACTAATTTGTAACTGAGATGTGGTCGATGGATTATTGAAATGAAATGAACCTACATTATACTTGCAATGTGTGAGATTTGCAAATGTGACATTACTCTGCTTTGCACATCTTGTGCGGTTGTTGAAGATCAATTGAAACGTTTTCCTTCCTAGATGTGTGGAATATTTTCTGTTGAAGTACATGTTTCTTTTTGTGAAATAATAAAATAGAGATAGTATTATTATTAATACTCTCTCTTGGACAAGTAAAGATGGATAGGGGAGTAATAATAAACACTACAAATCTCAGCTGTTGGATGGAACAATGTCACATTATTACAATTACAAGCACAGGACGGGTAATAGTATACATGGGAATAGAAATACATTAAAGAGTTATGAAATTTTAATATCTACGGTAAATGGAGTTCAAAGTTGGTTTTGAGGCTGAGAATTTTTTTTAGCAAAATCCTTTTAATAAAGGATGTATTTCCTTCGGTGTTTATGTATTGTGTTTGTCAAATCACAATTGCTATTTCGAAGAATAAATTTTATAATATAAAATGTGAAATCGGGCTTGATGCTCTCACCTTACCAACAAGCCGAGAGTTGATGGCTGTTGATCACGACTACTATCATGAGACATGATGTCGTTAAGCAATTGTATGAGAAGTGCCATGAGGCCGCTCGTATAATATTTGGCCTAGTCTCTAGAGCTTTCATGAATAACCAAGCACACGTATTTCTATAAGTTAAATATTATCTATCTGAGTTTGATTTATAGTCGAAAAGACACCAAACTTATTTCATTTTTTGATGTTTTTAAATCCAACAAATTTTACTCATCTTTCTATAAGATCTTTAATTTAAAATAGTGAGGGATTGAAGTGTTATTTAAAAGATTTTAACACGTAGGTCTTGTCTAATACAACCAATTGTCATTAAGGGTGTACATGGCAGGGTTGGTTCCATTTCTGTCGGATTTTTAAATCTATAAACCAAATCAAACCAATAAAATTCGGGTTTTTCAACTTTGGGTTTTTTTCGGAAAAGTATTCATACAAACATATAATTTACTTGTATTTCAAATATTCTTTAGTCCTACCAAAATACAACTATCTAAGGTGTTTCTTTAAAAAATTACACAAAATATTATATGAGTAATGATACTAAAATATCCAACAAAAAATAATAATAATGAAATCGCGTAAAACAAATATTGCAATTAACAAGTCATAATGAAAATGATCATAATTTAAAAGTATTAAATCATGCTAAAATAAGTTTAATAAGTATTAGTTACATGACTAAATATTAAAGGAAGTTAAAATTAGATTATGTATTTGAATAAACCAATGTAAAACCATAGAACAAATATTCAATAATATTGTCATTCTTAGTGTTGAATTGATTATTTTTTTTGCTTTAGTATTAATTTAATTTTGATTAAGCTTTATTATAATTACCAATATCTGTGGACTATAATCTTTATTGAACCATTTAGAATTCTAAGTTTCAAACTTGAAATAATAATATATTAAAAGATAAAAACTATGAAAAAGTATAAAAAATATTTAAAAATTAT
>JAJOOR010035198.1:0-16971 GCA_036250505.1 Solanum acaule | reverse complement strand
CAGTTGATTCTATGGCAGTTGATGATGTGGCAGGTGCAGTTGATCCAGTGGCAGTTAATGTTGTTGATGAAGTGGCAGTTGGTGAAGTGGCAGGTGCAGTTGATCCAGTGGCAGCTGATGTTATTGATGAAGTGGCAGGTGGTGATGTTGCTGATGAAGTGGCAATTGATGTTATTGATGAAGTGACAGTTGATTCTATGGCAGTTGATGATGTGGCAGGTGCAGTTGATCCAGTGGCAGTTAATGTTGTTGATGAAGTGGCAGTTGGTGAAGTGGCAGGTGCAGTTGATCCAGTGGCAGCTGATGTTATTGATGAAGTGGCAGGTGGTGATGTTGCTGATGAAGTGGCAATTGATGTTATTGATGAAGTGACAGTTGATTCTATGGCAGTTGATGATGTGGCAGGTGCAGTTGATCCAGTGGCAGTTAATGTTGTTGATGAAGTGGCAGTTGGTGAAGTGGCAGGTGCAGTTGATCCAGTGGCAGCTGATGTTATTGATGAAGTGGCAGGTGGTGATGTTGCTGATGAAGTGGCAATTGATGTTATTGATGAAGTGACAGTTGATTCTATGGCAGTTGATGATGTGGCAGGTGCAGTTGATCCAGTGGCAGTTAATGTTGTTGATGAAGTGGCAGTTGGTGAAGTGGCAGGTGCAGTTGATCCAGTGGCAGCTGATGTTATTGATGAAGTGGCAGATCCAGTGACAATTGATATTGTTGATGAAGTGACAGGTGATGCGATTGATGAAGTGGCAGAAGAGAAGAAGGAAGAAGAAAAAGAAGATGACAGTGTTGAAAATTCAGTGGATGTGATGAGTATTGTTATGGAACTCAATGGTAAAATTAATGGTGACGAAGAAAACAATTGAAGTGGTTTTTGAAGTATTTGGCATTTTAAGACAATGATTTTTAAAGTATTTTCATTTTAAGACGATGGTTGAATTGGTTTGTCGTTTTACTGTTTTGAGGTGAAAATTGTACATCTGAAAGATTATAGATGTTTTTGTATATGGTTAATGGTAGTTTTGAAAAACAATTTAACATGTTTTATTATGAAGGGGTTTTATGAATCTATATTTTAATAGTATGTGATTTTTGCTTAATATGTTTTATTGGTTTGTATGTTTAATACTATAGATTGTTATCACTGTTGATTTATAACATTATCGATAAAAAATAAAAGATATAAGAGTGCAATAAATAGAGAGAAATACTTTCATTTATTTAGTCTACATTCATGTTACACATTTCCAAAAAGCAAACACCAAAAATAAACCACACAATACAGTTTTTAGGCATTTTTCTTTTTCTTCTGCCAAAATCAACCTTTCTTTTAGTTGATCTCTATCTCTTTCAGCATCTTTAAGCAACACTTTCAAGTGATTCCTCTGCTCTTCGGCCTCTTTTAAGAAAGTCATTAGCAGATCCCTATTTTCTTCGGATTCCCGTAGCTTTGTTAATAATTCAAATTTGGCAACGCCTTGAAAATTTGATGGGCTATTCGTTGATGATTCATTTTCAAGCCACCTAAAAATTGAGCATATGCCAACTGCACAATTAAAGAATTGTCGACCTGGATTTGTATCGGTGTGTGACTTCCTCAACGTAGCTGGACTACGACAACGACAATTGTAAGACTTTTTTTCTTTGGATATTTAAGATGTTTGAGACATTGTAAAAATAGAGGTTTTTGAGTTGTTTATGAGGGATTGCCTTCCTTTTATACTATAAAATAAGCAGATGTTACCGTTGAAAAAGTGGAATTTGAACTTTTGTTACCGTTGTAAAATTTGTATATGTAAATATTTACTGGTTATCAAAATATATAGACCCTTTATACAATCGATACATCTCTATGTGTGTGGTGTATGTATGACCAATGAGATTTACACTCTGACATTAGTAATGTATATTCGAGTTTATGTCTATTTTAAAGCATTGTTGATACTTCACCTACTAGAATCGTACACTTATATATAGACCAAAACTAGTAGAATTTAGAAAAGACAACAATTAATTAATAATAAATTATATTTTTGAAATTTATCCAATTAAATGAGTTTAAACAAGTCATATGATCATGTAAGAGTCCACATAAATTGGGTGTGGTGATTAGAGATGTATGAGGAAGCGTTGTACTTATACAATCAACATTCTTATAACAATGTTTGAGAAAGCATAAGTATAATGTAAGGATGTAACTTGTTATGTGTGGTTATACAATCAACATCTTTAGAACATAAGCATGTGATCACGTATGAGTCTACATAAATTGGGATGACAATCAACAGTGTGTGGTTAAACAAGTGATATCCTCACAACATACTTATGTTTTTTCAAACGTTGTTCTAAGGATGTTGATTATTTAACTACAACTCTTCCTCATACATCTCTAATCACCACACCCAATTTATGTGGACTTTTACATGATCATATGACTTGTTTAAACTCATTTAATTGAATAAATTTAAAAAATATAATTTATTATTAATTAATTGTTATCTTTTCTAAATTCTACTAGTTTGGGTCTATACATAAGTGTACCATTCTAGTAGGTGAAGTATCGACAATGCTTTAAAATTGACATAAACCCGAATATACCTTACTAATGTCAGAGTGTAAATCTCATTGATCATACACACACCACATACATAGATATGCATCGATTGTTTACGGGGTCTATATATTTTGACAATCAATACATATTTTCATATAATGTTTGGTAGTGTGTATATTCAGTAATGTTTGTATTAGTCATTTTTGGGTTACTTATACTTACATTATTTCTTATGGATAGTTTGATTAGGTGCATTAAAAATAATACACATGCATTAAAATATAAGTAAGTATTTTAATTTCTATATATTTTAACAACCAATACATATTTTCATATATGCATGACTTTATTAGAATTAAATAAAAACCTAGAAGACTAAATAATTAAAATAAATAAAAATTAGATAGTTTATTAGAAATTAAAATCTCTAAAGAAGAAGCTAAACAAGAGAACGATATACAAACTTTAATAGAACAGCTTAAAAAGACCGAAATAACCCCTCAAAAGGATAGAATTAAAAAGAAAGAAAAGGCATGGATATTTTTTCAAACCGGAATAGAAGTCTCCAAGAAAGAAGGACCAATTTCTCTCAAGATAGACTAGGAAACAATATGCTAGCTCGACTGATTAAATCATCTAGACCAAGTAGTCATCAGTTAGATGAAATAATAGACGTAGACAGAGACATAGAAATATTTAAGCACAAAATAAATTAAAATTATTAAACCCACAAGTCCTCTATAACACAGGACTTTTCTCGTCAACAACACATTTATACAGACATTATAGAGAAGAACAGTTGAGTGTATCAGAAAACGATAGTGAAAGCATAAGTTTAATTAGTAAAGAATCTATCCAAGAAATACAAAAGAGACGAATGAATCTCATGCATATGGGATTGGTAGTGATCGGACTTAAAGATTTAACTAGAAAAAATCTAGGTACTAAAGTATTAATCACTTTATATGATAGTAGATGGTCAAAATCTAAAAGATCCATAATAGGTTTAACAGAAGTCGACATGAGCAATAATGGAGGAATTTTTTATTATAGTCCGGATTTCATGCTAAACTCAAAAGAATTCGGAGAATACATAAAAATAGGTATACAAACTAAAGGTTACGAAGAAATGAACTGTGGGAACAATTTATTAGTCTGTGTTGGATTCATAGGAAAATTAGCAACCAACAACAGTTCAAGATTTAAAATTCAGTAATGTTTGTATTAGTCATTTTTGGGTTACTTATACTTACATTATTTCTTATGGATAGTTTGATTAGGTGCATTAAAAATAATACACATGCATTAAAATATACTTACATTATTTCTATATATTTTAACAACCAATACATATTTTCATATATGCATGATGATAATAATAATAATAATGATGCTGATGATGATGATGATGATGATGATGATGATGATGAATGATGATGAATGATGATGATGATGAATGATGATGATGATGATGATGATGATACAACTTCAGATTATGACTTTTTTTTACAACACTTCCTTCTTTAATCATTCTAATTCATGTATTAATAATACACAGTTTAATAGAAAATGGGTGGACTCGATACTAAATATTAATAGATAGCGTATAAAATGTATGTCATCTTTTGATTGATCTATATTAGATCATGACTAATTACGATAATAAATGACACTAAATTGACCAAAATGCTCATAGCAAAAAAAAAGTAGCTTCCCCAGTAGCTTGATTACAAAAACAAATTCAATTAAGCTTCTTTAAGATTTGTTATTGTTCACACATGTAGTTCTCTTGTGTTTGGTTCTCTTACAAATTGAATATTTGTTCCTTCTCTTGCTCATGAAATTCTCACCGACACATTTGACATATTTTCTTCGTTTTCTTCCACGCTTGGTATCGACAAGAAGCGGAAGAACTTCACATTAAGCAACTCTTCTGGCACACACCATTCCGACTCGAGAGGGACAATATTAATAGAATTTAAGTATGCAAGAAGGTAAGATTCAACTTTATATAAAGGCGAACAGTACTCATAAATGCTCATACCATACTCGTTGCCATGCTTCGATCGCAAAGCGGCCATCGCGTGAGCACAAGGTATCTTGATCAAGTCATATTCCCTACAAGAACATGACTTTTCCAGTAGGTCCACATAGGCAGTAACACCTACATCGAACACGGTAAATTGATTGCCGTCCCCGGTTACGTTCTCCACATATAAGGAGTCGTCCTCGATCATTTTCTTTCTTGCGATTTTTTCGGCAGAAGGCACCATTTGATTACCCATTGATTTAAGTATATATGCATGCCTTTCCCTAAACAATTCTCCAAACCTCTTAGCAATCAAATTAAATATTGATGCCACGAGATATACTCTTTTGTCTATTAACATAGCATTGAGTGACTCAGCGATATTTGTGGTCATCACATCATATCTATTGTTAGGAAAATGTGCCCTTCTCCACTTCTCAAAACCTATATCATACTCAAGGACGACGGCTGTCGCGGGACATTTGTTCTTGAATTCAACAAAATGATTGTCAAACTCTTCCAAAGAATATGCATTTGCCGCATTGTAGTAAAGATAAAGGTAATCTCAATAATGATGATTTACACAGAGATTTTCACCGAGGTGCCTCATACAATATCTGTGGTGAGCATGATTGTAAATGTTCACAATACCATTGGCGATGTTCTTGTGTCTATCGGAGATAAAACACAAATCTGGTTCATCGACCACAATCTCCTTCTATTTCTCAAAGAAGAATGTCCAAGATGCATCATTCCCTTTGTCCACGACATAAAAGGCAATTGGATAAACATGATTTTCCGTATCTTGTGCAACAACGCTCAACAACACGCCTTCGTATTTACCATGTAAATGAGTGCCATCAACCACAATTACCTTTCTCATGTGGGAAAATCCCTTAATGCAAGCACCGAAGGCCAATAAATAATACATGAACCTATGGCTATCCTTGTTTACCATGATAGAATAGCTAGAACCAACATTAAGTGTCTCAAACATGTAGGAAAGAGTCGGTAAGCATGAATATCCATTCTCCGCTGTCCCTCAGACCATCTCCTTGGCAACTACACCTCCGTTCCAACATTTCCAATAACTTGGACTACAACGAAAAGAATTAAACCTAGCCCTTTGAATCTCTTTAACATTTAGACCCTTGCCATCACGATACATATTTACACAAAGTGAAGCAATGACTTTGATTGAGATTTTTCTATGGCTACTGTTGGCATGTTCAATGCCACAACTATGCTCACCAATGTACTTGTAGATACGAAATCTATCCGAACACTCATATTTCCACGCCCGCAACATCCCTGCACAATTCTGAGATACATATTTCACCTTTAAATATTTAGTACAATTTCTCAAAGTAGCAAAATCAAAAGACCTTTTTGCCACCGCTTCGACTAATAACAATTGCAACTCATTCTTGTTACTTAAAGTTTGATTTATGCATAAATTAGTTCCATCGGAGAAGGAATGGTTGGATTGTGATCTCAATTCCTCTTCTCCCTGCATTTCTTCACAACATTCGCGTTCGAAATCTTTCGCATCTACTGATTGATTTTCCACATTAATTGGATCATCACGTATATTCATTGAATGATCACCCAAACTTTCATTTGAATGATCACCCAAGCTCTCCTTTGCATGATCACCCAATCTTTCATTTACAATCAAATCATTGTCGTTGTCAAATGAATTTGTTGGTTCAATTGGAGGCCTCACATTGACGTGTATCCTCAATGTAGGCCTAGCCATCAATACCAATATCTAACATGTACAAGCTAACGTGCCGATCATTTTTTATGAATGTGGGATGTATTTTTCCCCTCCCATTCATTTGATAGCTAATCACCAAGTCATTTGGCTCGCAAGTTAACTCATCGGCCTCAATTACGCTTGCAATCATATCGTCATATGAACCATTGCGACGCAACGCAATAAGCACTGTCGTCTTACTAAAAGATTTCCAATTCCAGCTTATGGGAGTCTCCTCCCATACTCCCATATAATCTCCAGCAGCAACAACAAAATTCAGCTACTGCCATTATAGAATACAAATATCGATAATAGATTACAATATCAGTTTATGAGGTACAAAATCTGTACAAAAACACGTCTGGATGAATCGGGGTTCAAAATTTAGCTCCTGCAATGGCGAAACAAATTTTTAATGCTTTTAAACTACTAAATTGCATTTGTAATGAGTTATCAAGTGATTATTATGGAAGATTTCTCAAATTTCTAAAATGGCGGGAAACTAATTTTGAAACTTGGTTTTGAAAGAAAATGGAGTAAACATGAATATGGAGTAGGAGATGGTGATGATTTTACCTTAGAGATGGATATTACGGCCGAAAAACTCGTCGGAATCGATAAATCGACAACAGTGAAAATGAGTTGCTCTTATTTACGTTTGGAGGCCTTTTTCTTTTTTCTAATATAAATGTTAACAATTGCAAATAAATATATTATTCCAAATTAGTTGGAAAAAAGGGGGGGCCAAAGTGAAGATATGGAAACTTGGTGAGGTCTTTTGTATGTGCCAATTAGGGCATGTGGATGATGTCATTAATAGTGGGTATACCACAAATGTTTCAAGACTTATGACATTAAGTCTTTAAGGTGGCTATTTTGCCAACTCCTATAGTGGGGCTAATGGGACTAGAACGTAGGAAACACAATTCTTTTAATTTTATTCCTCCCATATAGTAAGAAAATGGATAAGGAGAGATTTCAGTGCAAATAGGGTCAAAACTCATGAATTTTAGGTCTAGATTCGTCAAGATTCGCCCCTACTAAGCCAGAAGCTCGTGTTTAGAGTTCTTCAAAAGTTGTTTAGCGCCCAGATAGGCTAGGCTTAACTAAATAATTGGACATGTCATTAATTGCATAATAATTATAGTGTGATGGGAGATTTCATGTCTAAGCCTTTAGACACGGAGCCTGAATGGTTAAATATGTGGTTAAGGATGGTGAGGTACTTGATGAATTATGGTTGGCCTTTTGATATTAGTTGGGTCTTATCCTAGGGGTGGTAAGTTGTGGGTAATATGGTTATAAGCTGAAAACTGTCTGAAAGGATCATTTGGGATATGTGATGACTGGATGATTTCTCGTTTACGTCATATGTGCATGTTAACTATTTTGCTAGTAAAACTTGTACAAAACCTTGTTAGGAAATTGGAAAGGTGTGAAATTGAAATGATATCTTGTTGTCAATCTCATGCAAGAAACTTATCCTATTTGCTTATGCATTACATGTGTGATTGTGTTAATTGTGATATGTGATTCTCGGTTGACTTGAGTACCACCCTTGGTATATATTATCAATCTACTTGGTTGCCACTTCTAGTACATGTATATATTGTTTGACTTGAATACCATGCTTGATACATATATTGATTGGCTCGGGTACCACACCTGGTACGTGATATCTTATTGGTTAGCTCGGATATCACGTCTCATAAAAAATTCATATTGATTGGCTCGGATACCATGTGTAGGTGATTGTGTTGTGTGTTGATTTTGTGAGTGGACCTAATTTATTTATTATAATGCATTTATCACATATTGGTCCATGATCAACCAGATAAGTGTATTTAAATGATGGGATGATTTTTGTGTAGACCATGATTGCATGTTAATTACCGTAGATGAGGTTTCTGGGATCCTTGGGTGGTTTGGGATACCCAATGAGAGTGTTAAATCATGTATGAGTTAAGTCATGAGGACTGAATAAGAATTTTTCAGGCGCTCTACTAAATAGGTCAAGGACTATGGTGTGGGCAAAGGATCTCAAGAAGGGCTAACAAACCGATTAACAGAGTTAGTGGTAAATTTAATTTCTGGAATAAAAAGTAGGAAATTTATGGTATTTATAGTTGGGTGTTTTCAGAAAGTTCTTATATGATAGAGGGGTTATGTTATGACCGAATGGAAGGGTGAAATGACCCTTAATGATGGAGTTGGCAGCAAAAACAATGTAGGAACGCTTGGGATATAGTGAATAAGTTCAAAGGTAGTATTACTTGGTAGTAATGACTGTAGTCAAATGATAGGGGTTTGGTAGTCCTAGTTATATGTTTCTTATGATTAATTACATGATATTATGTGGTGTATTTGGGTCAATCGATGATGTCTATTAATAATTACTGTTTGTATTGATACTACTCTTGATATGTCACTTGTCATAGTCTGATTGCAGGATAAGTGATGTTTCTTATGTGAAGACGCTGATGATCTTCGACAGTTTCTACACATCTTTTCCTCATGGCGGGAGTTGTCTTTTTTTCATATGTTGTACTTTCTTAGAAGCTCTTGTACCTATTTAGACTAGTTTCTAGGAAGAATTCAGTTCATATTTTGTCGAGATATTATATTTTATCACATCCAATAAAATTGATTTTCTTAATTAAACAAGGGATATACTAGATGTTGTTTACTTCTGCATGTTAATACTTTATTGATTAGTAAGGATACTCCATCTAGAAGTTAGAGATCCTCCTATATAGGAGTTAGAGTAGGTACTCATACGTCTCGATAGTATGGACCGTGACAAAGTAGGCTTGAAAATTAAGCCAAGTATGGGGCTATAAGAAAGGCACATGACAATATTGTGAAAGTAGGCTTGAAAAATTAAGCAAAGTAGGGGGCTATGAGAAAGACACATGACTGTATTATGGAAGTAGGTTTTACAAAATTAATCCAAGTAGGGGGGATATGAGGAAGGCACATGACAGTATTGTGGAAGTAAGCTTGAAAATTAAACCAAATAGGGAGCTATAAAAAAGGCACATGACAGTATTGTAGAAGTAGGCTTGAAATTTAAGCCAACTAGGGGACTATGAGAAAAGCACATGACAACATTATGGAAATAAGCTTGAAAATTAAGTTTGTAAAAGCTATGAGAAAAATACATGGCAATATTGTGGAAGTCAGCTTGAAAATTAAACCAAATAGGGGGTTATGAAAAAGGCACATGACATAGTATTGTGAGTCAAAAAATCATATCAAGGATAAATTCAAGTACTTGACATTTGAATCCATAGATGATAGAAACCAAAATTAATAATAAAAGTTTAAAATTAAAATCAAATCTGTATTACAAATATTGAGGTCATGATAGATAAAATTTAAAAGAAGATAGTAGACTTGAAAATTAAGTTGATTGGCGCTTTAAAATAAGGTAGTGAATCGCTGTAATGATCCATTTCGGTCATTATGGGTAGACCTTTCGTGAAAGAAATTAAGAAAGAAAACTTTTGTAATAGTGTCACGACTTCAACCGTCATGAGTGACACCCACACTAAACTACCCGGTGGGAGAACCAACTACTAACCCCAAAGAAGCCCAAATACCATTTAAATAATAGAAGTTCATCATATAAAGAAACCACCAGTTTCAAACAACTAAGGATTGAGTCCTCATAAACTTAATCGATAGCCAAAAACATTTAATGTCGAATTAAACACCCCTAACAACTGAAAGTCATCATACCAAAATTCTAAATGGTCAAGACTGGGGATGAAACCCAGAAACTAAAAGATAAACCAAAAGCCTAGAGTGTCTGTGTCCGAAAGAATGGACAAGAAGATGCAGAAAAACTCATGACAACCTAAAAGAGTAGCTCATCCTTGAATTCAAAGTCAAACGTCCCTTATCTGAGGTCTCGAATTAGCTATTGGAAGATACCATATACTAAATATGGAAATAACAGGTGTAATATCAGTACATAAATCATAGTGTGCAACCACACGATCAATCCAATATATGAATGTAGTCAGTTTATCACAAAGCAGTAACATAGAAAAACACATATAACAATAATTATCACATCACACAGACTCCTAGTCACATATCATGAAACAACAATACCTGAATGCATGTACCATATGATCACAAATACAAATGTCCGGTCCTTTCATGGAACCACAATCACATATCTAGTCCTCTCACGGAACCCAAAATCAAACTGTTAGTATACTGGCGTGGTATTCGAGTCATTCATAGCTAGTGTACCAGTGTGGTATACGAGCTACTCATAGTTAGTGTACCAATGTGATACCCGAGCCAACCAACAATCATAAATAATTATGCACAATAAACAATACCACTTGAAAACCACAAGTCATATCATAAGATTATCAACATGATATCATTTTTTAAGTCTCCATATGTATTTCCTACCATGCATTGCACAAATAATACTATAGAGCAGTAGACATATATAAATCAGAAACTTAACCATCACCTACCTCGAATCAAGCTCTTGAAAACTCTAAAGAACCTGAGATTTCCTATTTTGAAGTATCTTGGCTTGTTCTTGGTCTAAATCAATAAATAAAGGCAATAATCAATCAACAATGACTTATTAATACCGAGATTCTAACAAAATCCTAACCTCAAGCTAATACATGATCATCTTTCCCAACTTAGGAGTTTTTCCACCATGAAATCATGTCAAGACCCTCGCCCAAGAGCAATATCCTAGATTCTAAGGCTTACCGCTTAAGAATTATATTAAAAGATTGGAGATTAACAAACTTACCTTTACTGATGAATTTCATGGAAAATAGGGTAGAATCTGCCCTAAATCACCCTTCTCAACATTCAAGAACAAAGTGCAAAAATTAAGAATTTTTTGGGTTGTTTCTTCATAAAATCCCATTCCCCCCATTATAAATAGAGACTCCAATATGGGCTAGGTTCGTTGGGCCGGCTTGGCCTAACCTGTAATTTAATAGGACTGAGCAAAACTTTTTGGAGCCTATTTCAGAAAAAGGCTTTTTAACCCGGTTCAGATAAGCCCGCTGATTTGTGAGGCTTCAACTATATTGATTTGGTCGGCTCGTGGGTTAAATAAAAAGTAATTAAAAAATATACCGTATTAAAAATATCAAAATCCCAAACTCAAATTCTATTTAAAATTTCAAATATTAAAATTTAGAATCATCAAACGTGATGTACTTAGTATTCCTATTACTATTGTATCAATAGAATCATCATTCAACATTGGTGGACTAGGCCCATTGGGCCGGTTTGGCCTAACCTGTGATTTAACATGGTTGGGCTAAGCTTTTTGGAGCCCATTAAGAAAAGAGCTTTTTAGCCTAGTTCGAATAAGCCAGTTGGTCTATGAGGCTTCATCAATATGGGTTTGGTCGGCTCGTGGGTTAAATAAAAATAAAATATCGTATTACAAATATGGAAATTCCAAACTCAAATTCTATTTAAAGTTTTAAATATTAAAATGTAGAATCATCAAACGTGATGTACTTAGTATTCCTATTACTATTGTATCAATAGAATCATCATTTAACATTGGTGGATGTGTTCTCACAAGTACATAAGTTGCATCCATAATGAAATTGTTCAAACATTTGTTGTTACTCGAAATTGGTTGCACGATTTTTCTCAAAATGGCAACATTTTTTGTGTGTACATGAATATTATATGTAGTTATTAAATTTAGTTATTTTTAGTGTTTAACTAATTGACACTGCATCCTGAATTTCTACTTACCCGAATTCAATTTCGTATAACCTTATGGATTCCATAATGTCTTAGATACATGAATATATCAACCAAGCCTAGACATCACACCCCACTCATTCTCGGATGACCCTAGATCTCACCTATTTCAAATTTTGTCTGAGGCTGGCCTAGCCAAAAAAATTTAAGTCGCTACTCGAAAAGTTTTCAAGCCCAAATTCTTTCACTATTGGCCTTACTCATAACGATCGAATCGAGTCATTATAATAGATACTAATTTAGCTATCGTTCATCCCTGAGTGATCAAATAAGAAAACTGGGAAAAGATAGAAAAAATAGGGTAGTACCTAAATCTTGGGACAAGAGAGGGTAATTGTATCATATCTCCCTTCATGTCTCCCAAATAGCCTCCTCAATCAGATGATTTTTCCACTGAACCTTTACTGAATTGATTTCCTTTCTCCATAGCTTTTGAATATCCCAATCAAAAATCGCAATCGATTCCGCTTTATATTGCTAGTCTTTATCCAATAGTATTGAGTCCCACTTGATGATGTAGTGTTCATCCCCATGATAATTCTTGAGCATAGATACATGAAAAATGGGATGAACTCCAGACAGGTTGGGATGAACATCTATGACTTCTTTCATAGATGACACCTTCAATAGAACCTGATCACCAAACTGAAATATCATGTCCCTTACCTTGCAATACTTATACTCCTTCTTAGCCTGAATCTCTCTCACCCTTTCCTTGAGCTTACCTGACCAAATTAACACCCAAAGGTTTAACATCTCCTACCTCAAACCAAGCTCTGGGTGATTTGCATCTCGTCTCATTGAGTGCCTCAAATGGTTCATATCAATGATGGAGTGGTAACTATTGTAGGAGAACTCCCATAAGGGTAAAAATTGATCCTAATGGCCCTCAAAATAAATTTCACACGCCCTTAACATATCTTTCAATACCTGGGTAGTCCTCTCTAACTGACCGTCAGTCTGTGGATGGACAGTTGTATTGAAAGTAAGTTGAGGGCCCAATGCCTCATGTAAGTTACCCCAAAGCTTTAAAGAAAACAGAGTGCCACGATCTGAAATGATAGAAAGGAGCACACCATGCAACCTTACTATTTTGTAGACATAAATAGTCGCCAACTATTGAGAGTTGTAATCCACTCTTACGAGAATAAAGTGTGTTGATTTAATCAACCTATCAACTACGATCCAAATCAAATTGTATTTCCCTAGGTTCTTAAGTAGTTAGACTATGAAATCCATGGATATCATTTCCTACCTCCATTCAGAAATAAGAATTCTCTAAATCAAACCTACATGCCTTTGGTGTTCATACTTTACCTTGTTGACAATTTTAAGACTTAGAAACATACTCTATAATGTCTTTCTTCATCCCAGACTACTAATAAAGTAGCCTCAAATCTCTATACATATTGGTCACACCCAGATAAATAGAATACTGCAAACCATGAGCCTCTTCCAATACATTTTGGATTAATTCACCAACCCAAGGAACATAATCCTTCATTTAAAATTGAGCAAACCATCTTCATCGAGAGTTATATCTTGGGTCTCCCTAAACACTACCTTACCTTTGAGTTTAACCAATTTTTCATCCTCAACTTTCTTAACCTTGATTTCCTCTATGAATGTGGTCTTAACATCAATACTGGCTAAGACCCACCTTTCTCAAAGATACTCAACTGCATGGATTTAGACTCTAAAATCTGAATCTCTCTAGCCAAGGGTTGGTTAGACACCCTCAAGAAAGACAAACTATACATGCTAATTGTCTTTCAGCTCAATGTGTATTCCGCTACATTAGCCTTACTTGGATAATAACGAATGGTCACATCATAATCCTAGAGCAACTCCATTCATATTCTCTGCCTCAGATTTTGATCCTTCTAACTGAACACATTACGAAGACTACAATGATCAATGAGTACCTCACACTTTACCCAATATATATAATACCACTAAATTTTGAGAGCAAACACTACCGCTGCCAATTCTAAATCATAGATGTGGTAGTTCATCTTATGAACCTTCAACTGCTTGAAAGCATAAGCTATAACAGTCTGTTTTTGCATCAACCCAACACCAAAGCCTAAATGTGAAACATCATAATAAACACTGAAATCCTTACCTTCCACCGACAAGGTCAAGATAGGTGTTGTATTCAAAAAGATCCTTGAGCATTTGGAAACTCTTTTCACATTTGTCTGACCAATTGAACGGTACCTCCTTTTGAGTCAACTTGGTCAAATACATAGCAATAGAAGCAAAGTTCTTCACAAACCTGCGATAATAGTTAGCAAGTCCACAAAACTTCTAACCTCTATCATAGAGCTAGGTCGAGCATACTCAAATTATGTGGTGACACGTATTTGTGGAACTTAAATTTTTTAAACCCATGTCCTCTCGCTACTAAATAATTATCCCAAAATAAAGTACTTATATCATATGCTCATAATTTAGTAAAATATTTATCTGATTGAATAAAGGGTGAGCAAAGCTCAAATCTTTATTTCTAAATTCATATATTGAAATTTCCTCTAAAACATATCTTTCAAATCATGAGAAAATTTCTAGAACATGAATATTTTGTGACTTCTCAAAATAACTTTCATAATAACATAAAGAAGGTAAAATCATGCTTTGAAATATAAGTTTTATGAATCATAAACAATAACATGTCAAGAACTAATAAGGATACCAATGGAAAACCTTACTAAGTATAAAAAAGAAGTGTATTAGTCAAGAATCCATAATCATGGTGCAATTCGGATCATAAATATGATGAATTCGAAAGCGGGTTTGATAACCCTAACTATGAAATTAAGTTTATAAAAATTGAGAAATCTTAGACATGAGGATGAAAAAAATTCCTCATTGAAGTCCTACATACCTTAGCGATGAAGTTTGATGGAGAATCTTGGAAGGTAAAACCCAGCCTTGTTGTTTCTTGAAGTTATTGAGCATAGAAATTTAGGATTGAATGAGAGGGTTTAATTATGAACACTGATTTCCTACGCGTTTAGGTCAATTTAGATAACTTCCAACAGGTTTTTAGGACAAAAATACCCTGGAAAAAATCACTGAGTTTTTGGCCCAGCTCCGTGTCATGGAGCTGAAAGATGAAATTTTATTCAAGTGGACAATGAGGTCTACTTCCTCTCCATGTTGCGTACCTGGTCGCGGACCTCTACCTGGTTGGAACGTCTCTGGTAAAACAATCATTACTTTTACTCTGGATTTGATTTGACGAACGGTTGGTGGTTTTGAAAAAAATACTCGTAGACCTTAATTTGCTTGGTCACAAGTCACCTAAATATTCATATTCTAAGATATGGAGTAACATGGAATGAAGTTTAAGAAATGTGTCATTCTTGGCTTGTTCTTGGTCTAAAACACATAATGAAAGAACCAATCAATCACTAATGGCCTATTAATTACCCAAATTATCAATAAATCCTAACCCCATGTCAATATATGATCATCTTCACCAACTTTGAGCGTTTTTCACCATGGAATCATGTCAAAACCACCCCCCAAGAGCAATATCCTAGATTCTCAGGCTTAAGAATTAATGCACAAGGCTGGAGAGTAAAAATCTTACTTTTACCGATGAATTTTATGGAAAATTGAGTGCAAACAACCCAAAATTGCCCTTCCCAATTCTAAGAACAAAATACTGAAATAGGAGGTCTTGGGGCTATTTATGCATAAAATCTTGTTTCACCTCGCTATAGTGAAACTTATCTCGCTATAATAGTTTGCACACTCTAAAGTGGACGCCTCCTGCTATAGTGGGATATGTGAAAGTACCGCAACTCAAAAAAATCTGAGAAATATCACTTTTTCACAACACAACCTCTTCCCTTGTCCTCACGACATATCCATTCAACGCTAAAATCAATTATGGGAGCTCTACTTGCCCAAATTCAATTTCGTAAAGCCATATGGATTCCTTAATGTCTTGCTACAAGAATATATCAACCAAGCCTAGACATCACAACAGACCTATTCTCGAATGACCTTAGACCTCACCAAACTCAAATTTCATTTGAGGCTAGCCTAGCCAAAAAAATTTAACTCATTATCCAGAAAGTTTTCTGGTCCAAATTCTTTTACTATTGACCTACTTATAAAAATCAGGTCGGATCATTACATAAATTGACTGAGATAATTTATCGGGACAAGACCCCATGATGCCTGAAAGCTAACACAACTAAAGTGAATAACATATACTGACTCATAATTGTTGTCTTTTGAATGCAAGGATGACTTACCACAATGTTGAAAGTAGAGGAAATTAGTGAAATATCTGCTCGCGAATCTGAATAAGGGCGATGAAATTTCAAAGTAGCGTCAATACATGAAATGTATTGGTATGCAAGGTAAGGATTGAGATCAATAAATATACAAACAATTGAAAGAACTATAAATTTGAGCACGAGTAATACACAAACGATAACTGAAGGATGGAGATTTAAATATGACATATCACATAATATTTCAAAAATAAAACTATATATCTGAGACCATATGTTTTGAAATCATATTTGAATGGATGCATATCTAAAAATCATGTTATCTGAAATCTTGTAATGATAATATGTAGCGGGCTTGTAACGGTCCAACTCGCTAGTAATATTGTATGCGTTGGGCGTAGGCCTGCACGACTTTAAAACACATCACTAGTTGGTAAGGTTTGCTTACTTATATACCCAACATCTCTCATGTGGTTTGCGGATGTAGGACTTCTAATCTTAAGTTTCGGTGTTACATACACCTCATCTATGGACTTAGTGTCCTCGCTGAGGTTTGCCCTACTTAATGGGATTTGTCTAGACTCAACACTGAGATCTG
>JAJOOR010035197.1:0-14798 GCA_036250505.1 Solanum acaule | reverse complement strand
AGATATTACACATGTTTTTAGAGAAGCTAATCAGCTAGCAGACAAGTTGGTCAATGAAGCATATACGCACACTGGTCTAAAGCAATGGGAGAATTTTCAGCAGTTATCAGGTGAATGCAAGAGTATTTTAAATGCAGACAAATCAGGTATCCCTACTTTGAGAATAAAAACAAGAAGAATAAGAGTGCAGCAGAATAATCATGACAATGTACAAAGTTAAAGCATTCAAAGAATATCTTGCCATAGAAGGGATTACAAAAGAGTGAGATTTAAATGTACTAGGATATCTGTGCTAAACTATTACAGTTTATAGAAAGTGTTACGAGCAAGAGATGAGAGCAGCAAAGTCAGATTGGGAGTTGAGAACCTGGAGCGGTGAAGACGACCATGGACGAAGGACCTAACGTTTCAGCTGCTAAAAGAATAAAAGAGCAATGAAATTGAAGAAGGAGAAAAGACGGGAAGAAAGTAGAGAGGTTTACCTGATCATAACGAAGCTATGCTGTAAAATTGATTCTGAAAATTAAGACAATCACTAAATAAGTGCTCAGCAGACAACAAGCAAAATAGGATGTTTCAAAGAGAAGAGGAAGAGAGTTACCTTGATAAGCTGAGTTGTTACTAATGAAGAGTTGAAGGCATCGTGGACCCAAAGCAAATGGAACAAGGAGCTGATGGAAGCTCAACATAATTCACATCTGAGACAAGAACACAAAAATGAAGGAAGACAATTTTGGAAAGCTAGTGGATAGGAATTTAGATATTTGGAAGCATTTAGCATTGGGCCATCTGGGTCGGGTACATTTATTTAGTTTGGGCCATTATGGCCAAGTTTTGTACTGTTTTATTGTCACTCAATAAAAGAGCTCTAAGCTCATTATTTGATAAATAAAAAAAAGAAAAAAAAAAGAGGAAAAACAAAAGACGTAGGCCATGAGAGGGAAGCAATCTCATCGATAGATCACTTTGTTTCCTCATAAATAAGCTAATACTTATTTATGACAAAATCAGATACAAAAACTTACCAGCGGTGCTTGGGTTAGAATTAAGCCAAGTGATTTCAAAGAAGAAGTTTTAGTTGCCCAACATATTCATTTCTTCACACACCATAACATATACATAGTTCTTTCATTTAGTATAAAAAGATAAAAATACAATTGAAATGAAAGGTTTGTTAAATCAAAACTAGGGGAAACATATAATTGGCATGTTGAATGCATTAAAATAAATTGTTGTATTTACTATTTAGTATTATGATATTAGATGTTTAATTATACTTTTATGTAGTGTAGGTAAAAAGGTAATCCAATTTTAAACTTTGGAGCTTCCAATTTTTAATAATACTATACTTCTAGCATCTTAAAAGCATTTATATAATAGAAGGCATAGAAATTGAAGGTAAAACATCGAAAGAAATTAACATCACATCATTAATTCTAGAGGACACAATCTTGTGATATCATTTAAGCAAAGAAGTAAAAATAGAAAGGATAAAGAACTATGCTCATATTTATGAAAGAAGAAACTAAAAAGATAATATTTGGAGGTTTATTACTTCTACCAAGCTGTATTGTGAGTTTCTCGCATTCTCTCTTTAACAAACAGAGAGGCAAATAGTAATTTGATAGATATGGCTTCTTGACTATTAGCACAGAGGAATCTGAAAACTTGATAGTAGTAACAAAGACAAAAAATATTTATTGAAAAGTTCATATACCCAAGTTTAAACCAACTTTTTTGAATTTTACAAGCCACCATTTTCATCAAAGTAAATTCTCTTTATATCCTAAACTTTATATGCACTAAATGTATTTAATGGGTAAGAAATGAAACTTCAATCAAATAAATCATTTTCTAATTTATCATTTTAGTACTCATCTAAAAAATATTAACGGTCTATTATCATGTCGTTATATACATGCAATGTGACATTAATTCCTCATTTATGAAACTTTAGTTATGCAATTTGCTATGTAATTAAAATTTAAAATCTAGTGGGTTTTACAGTTCTCTTGTCCTTCTCTCGTGCCTAGACTTTTGTCTTCTCACAATCGGCTAAAATCATGAGTTGGATTGGTAATGTTGGACTATATGCAATTCTAGCATAATTTTTTTAGGTGTATTATAATTTGCCTGCCTTTTAATACCTTCTCACGATGAAGACATGGGCCGTCATGAGAAATCCCGGTAGATTCTTTTAAATTTTAAAACTTCACTTCAAGCTTTATTCCTATTTTTACATTTTAGTGTACTTCTAAAAAATACTATATGTCTATTATCATGCCGTGACATACATCATTTGACATTAACTCTTCATTGATGACGCTTTAGTAAGGCAATTGGACATGTAATTAAAATTTAAAATCTAATGAGTTTTCCATTGCTCTTGTCCTTCTCTAGTGCCTAGATTTTTGTCGTCTCACAATAGCCTCAAATCATGAGCCTTTTTGGATTGGTAATGTTGGATTATATGCGATTCTCACGTGATTTTATAGGTGTATTATAATTTGCCTAGGACTTTTAATAACTTCTCGCGGTGAAGACACTAGATCATCATAAGCAACCCGTATATATTCTTTTTAATTTTCAAACTTCACTTGACGCTTTATTCCTATTTTTTCATTTTAGTACACTTCTAAATAATACTAACCATCTATTATCATGTCGTACCATACATAATGTGAAATTAATTCCTCCTTGATTAAATTTTAAAATCATACATATGTAACATACATTATGTTATTACATTTTAAAATCGAATGAGTTATCCATAATCTTCTATCACAACCCTGACCCGTCATGAATGACACCCACACTGACCCTCTGGTGGGAGAATCAACTACCAACCAAACATAACCCATCAAACCATTTTAAAAACCCATTCATGATATGAATTACTAGGAAAATAATTCAAAACAACTAAAAGGTTACGCTCCGATAAACTCGACAATTAACAAAAACAAATATAGAATAAACTACCTAGAACCTATAAGTCATAGATCCAAAACCTCTAAAAGTATAGGATAGGGGATGCAACACCAAAAATAAAGAAGGAAAACACAACTCTGAAATGTCTGAGTCAGAATATTGGACTAAGAAGGAAAAGAGGAATTTGTAGGAGCCCGGAAGAAGTGGGCTCACCCTTGGATTTAGATAGAAGAGGTCTCACAGTTGAGGTAAGGAAATACGAGATTTTCATTTATAAAAAAGCTTATATCCAAGATCTATTCATCGGTTTACCTACACGAAGGTTTAACGAAGATAAATTTTTTGGAGCATGCGATTAAGGAAAACATGTGAGGTCATCATTAAAACCAAAGGCAATGGTGAGTACAACTAAACTTCTGGAATCTTTGCACATGGAGTTA
The DNA here is from genome assembly GCA_036250505.1 of Solanum acaule. NCBI lineage: Eukaryota > Viridiplantae > Streptophyta > Magnoliopsida > Solanales > Solanaceae > Solanum > Solanum acaule. Next base: position 11,430 of record JAJOOR010035197.1, on the reverse strand, counting down.
TGTAGACCCATGCGAGTTCAAAGTCGAGGAGGAAAAAGGTTGATCATGAAGAGATAGGCATGAAAAATCTATCGAGGAATGCTACAAATGAATCTGATGATGAGGAACTAAATCTCCCAAATAAACGTGCTACTATAAACCAGTGGACGAGCTAGAAGAAAACAACGAGACCACTAGGACTGCTACAAATAACATTGCTATGGAACCACATTTGTCATCCTTGGATACTGGTGAGAATGTCAAACTAAGAACCTGGAAACATAAAAACTCACATCCGATCTAGAACATCCTCACACATCTTGATTCAAGGATACACACCAGATCTAGGTTGAGGAATATGTGTGCCTTCTCCGCCATCGTTATCACTTAGAGCCCAAGAATATCAAATAGGCATTGCTAGATGCTGACTGGATCATTGTTATGCAAGAAGAACTAAATCAGTTTGAGTCATGTAAAGTGTGGAACCTGGTCCCCCGACCTCCAAACAGAACTGTCATAGCAACTAGATGGGTGTTTTTCAACAATCTTGATGACCAAGGGCATATCACAAGGAATGAAGCCAGATTAGTAGTTCAAGGATACAATAAGGAGAAAGGGATAGATTACAATGAATATTTTCCCCAGTAGTTAGAATATGTGCGACGAACTTGACTATGAAGACGTTGGCAAGGAAAATCGATAAATGGCCGACCTCATGCTATATTAACTCAATCACCTTTATAACAGGTTCTAAGAATATTCGAGCACCCCTTGTAACTATGATGAGTAGAACCTTTTTTTGAAACTAATATCGTTGTTAATTACTTTCTCTATAGGTTGTAAACAAACCTGAAACTGTTCGGATCAATGGTCTCTAATCATCTCATTCTTTTTCTTGAAAACTTAATGTAAGAGGTCCATTAGGATGTCCATAATTAAAGTATTTTTATTCATAGACCGTCAATTTTTTTCTCAAAGTAATTGCAAAAGTTTCACAAAGCACACAAACATTCAAAGTAATAAAGCTATAACAAAAGTTATGAATTAAAACAAAAGGGTGTAGCTAAAGTACAAACAATTTTGACAAAGTGATAAACTTATTAAATTGAAGCAAAATAGAAAAAAACATTTTTTTTGCTTTTTTCAAAAAATACACATGGCCTCAATTCTTATATAATAAGAGAAAATACACATAATATTATTTCTGATCAAATTTCTGGTACATCAAAATTTTGAAATTCAATTAAAATTTTGAAAATTAAATTTTCAAAATTTTGAGTGTGAATTTATGTGACACTTTTGGATGATTTAATATTCACACTTTACATCATCCTGGTTCGTTGGAAGATTCTAATATGTCACAAAATGCACCCTTATTTTTAAAACAACTTTTGGGCTTTTATTAAAATGGATCTCAAAAGCATTACCATACTCATTTGGGCCTAATGCCCAGATCAATTAACAAACACAACAATAAAAGGGTAGCCCATCCGGATGGTCTGCGACAAACTCCGAATAACATCTCCTTAATGCTAGGGTTTCCCATTTCCTTCTCCGTCTCTCTCTTTCACTCTAACTCTAACCAAAACATCAAAAAAATTGCCACTTTGAATCAACAAGATGTTCCATCTCCTCAAGCTATGGACCATTAACATTCAACATCATGTGTTCGTGTCTACCACTCTCAGCTAACAAGAGTAAGTGTAGTTCATCCAATTGACTTTGGTATGTTTTTTCTACTCGTTTAAATTGCCTCTTTTCGTCTTGCAACTTCGTTCTTTTGTATGGTGGGTTCTGCATCTTTTGCATTACTTTTTGGATCTTGTCTTCTAGAAGGATACCTCATATCTAGGTTCATGCTCACCTTTGTTTTCTTCCTCTTCCTTTTCTCCCATCTTATTCTGTTACTTCTGTTTCTACGGATGGTGCTTGATCAGAGTGTAGGGTAGCTCCACTCAACCTCCTTAAACTAGTGGTGAAGACTCCTTGCAGGTTTAAGTGCTTCCATATGACCTCAGATCCTCTCTTATGCCGAGTTCTTTTTTGCTGGCATAAGTAGCCTCATGGTTTTTTGTTAATGATGTATATATGAAAACTTGTGTTATGTCCTTCTCATTCCCATTATCTCCTAGTTGGTGATACTCTCAAGTATGAACAATTTAATTTATCATTATTTTTAATCCTTCTCCATGTAGTATCCATGTTGTTGAAATTCAAAACTGTGTAGTTTCTTTTGTCAATAGCCATGCTTTCTATGCAATCTGCTAATGGGTTCCCTTCCCTCATCATATGCTGGACAATGTATTTTTTTTCTTTAATATTGTGTTTGATCTCATCTACTATGTGTCTTATGGCACAAACTTAACATAATTTTTTTGTTTTTCCTCCCTTTTCACATTTTTCTCTTATGCAAAAGAGGCTCATCTAAATTCACGTTTCTTTTGTTCTGTTTCTCTATATCATTCTATATATAATTCTTTATATGCATTGAATTTATTCAAACTCTTCATTCTCTATTTCTTTTGTTTTACAGTTTTGAGAATTCAAAAAATTTCGATTCATGATTTTCCGGCAAAAAAAATCTTTATTTAGGTTAGTGTTTGTAAATAGAGTTTAGTCAAGTTGTTATTGTGAAGAATGTCTTTCTGATACATCTACGTTTGTGCATTTTAGTTGACTAGTCTCTGGACACTTTTATTGCACGTGTGTCCCATTTAATTTTTTTAGATTCGTTAGAACGATTCAAATTTTACGAAAACATGCATGTAATGATTAATAGAAATGTTAGCAAGTAAAATCGATACATGGCCTCTAATCATCTTTCTTTTTTCATGAAAAGCTAATGTAAGAGGCCATTGGGATGTCCCTAATTAAATTATTTTCTCTATAGACCCTCAATGTTTTACACAAAGAAATTCAAAATTTACACAAAGAACACTGACATTCAAAGTAATAAGCTATAACTAAAGTGAATGAATTAAATCTAAAGGGTGTAGCTAAAGTTGGTCGAACAATTTAGAAAAAGTTAAACAATAATTAAATTAAAACAAAAAAAAACATTTTTTTTCGCTTTTTCTGAAAATATCTTTTCACGACAAATCTTATATAATAAGAGAATGTACTCGTAATATATTTTCTAATCTAATTTATGTTACATAGAAACTTCTAAGTTTTGAGTGTGAATTATTTAACATTCACACTTTACATCATCTTGGTCCGTTGGAAGATTCTAATGTGTCACAAAATGTAAACTTTTTTTTAAAACAACTTTTGGGCTTTTATTAAAATGAATATCAAAAGCATTACAATATTCATCTGGCTTATTGCCCGGATAAATTAAAAAACAAAACAAATAAAAGGGTAGCTCATTCGGATTGCCCCCGACAGACTCCCAATAACATCTCCTTAGTGCTAGGGTTTCCCATTTCCTAATTAGCCTCTCTCTTTCAGTCTATCTCCACCCTACACCTTAAAAAAATGTTCCAACTATGGATCAACAAGAAGTTCCATCCCCTTAAGCCATGGATCATCAACATTCAAGATAATGTGTTCGTGTCTTCCTATCCTCACCTATGAAGAGTAAGAATAGTTTATCCTATTGACATTTGTATGTTTTTTCTTCTCATTTAAATGTCATCTCTTTGTCCTGCAGTTGTGTTCTCTTGTATGGTGGGTTTTGACTCTTGTGCATTTCGTTTTGGATCTTCTGGAAGGATACTTCATGTTTAGGTGCATGCTCATCTTTGTTCTCTTGCTCCCCCTACTTTTGTTTGAGCATATTGTGCTTGATTGGAGTGCATTGTAGCTCCAGTCCACCTCCTCAAACTAGTTGTGAAGGCTCCTTCCAGGTTTAAGAGCTCACATATGACCCTAGATCCTCCCTTTTGCGAAGTCCTTTTTTGGTGACATAAGTAGCCTAGGCTAGATGGTTCGTCACATTTTGTTAGTGTCATGATGTTTTATAAATGATATATATATATATATATATATATATATATTTATAAACATATAAACTTGTGTTGTGGCTTTCCCATTCCCATTATCTCCTAGTTGGTGATACTCTCAAATATGAAAACATTAATTTGTCATTGTTTATAATCCTTCTCCCTACAGTATCTATGTTGTTGAAATTTGAAATTGTGTAGTTTCCTTTGTCAATAGCCATGTTTACTACGTAGTTTGCTAATTTGGTGCTTTTCCTCATTTATGTTTGATAATGTATTTTTTTTTGAAGATTGTGTTTGATCTCATCTACCATGTCTCTTATGGCACACACTTCACATAAGTTTTTTGTTTTCCTTCCCTTTTTACATTTTTCTCTCATCCAAAAGAGTCGCATCTGAATTCACATTTTTTTTGTTTTGTTTCTCTATATCATTCTATATATAATTCTTTCTAAGTATTCAATTTATTCAAACTCGTCATTCTCTATTACTCTGTTTTAACAATTTTGAGAATTCAAAACTTTTGATTCTAGATTTCCAGCAAAAAAACAATTTTCTTTATTTAGGTTAGTTTTTGAAAATAGAGTTCAGTCTGGTTGTTATTGTGAATAATGTCTTTAAGTTACATCTATGTTTGTGCATTTTTATTGACTAGTCTCTGGGCACGAGCGTTGCACATCTGTCCAATTTAATTTTTTTAGATTCATTAGAATGATTAAAATATTATGAAAACATGCAAGTAATGTTAACAAATACGTTGGCAAGTAAAACCGATACATGGCCTCTAATCATCTAATTCTTTTTTCTTAAAAACCTAATGTAAGAGTCCCGTTGAGTTGTCCCTAATTCAAGTATTTTTCTTCATCGACCGTCAACTTTATCAATCAATGTAATTAAACACCGACATTCAAAGTAATGAAGCTATGACTAAATTTTATGGCTTAAAATAAAAGGGTGTAGGTAGAGTAGGTCGAACAGTTTTGAAAAATTTATAGACTTATTAAATTAAAGAAAAACAATAAAAATATTTTTTCTTTTTCCAATAATACCCATGCACGTCAATTCTTATGTAATAAGAGAATGTGCTCATAATATTTTTTCCAACCAATTTAAGTTATATCGAAATTATGAAATTTAAATTCTAAATTTTGACTATGAATTTATGTTACACGGTTGGATTATATAATATGTACACTTTACATAATCCATGTTCGTTGGAAGTTTCTAATATGTCACAAAATGAACACTTTATTTCAAGCAACTTTTGGGCTTTTATTAAAATAAATCTCAAAAGCATTACAATACTCATTTGAGCCTAATGCCCAGATCAATTACGAAAGAAAACACATAAAAAAGGTAGGCCATTTCCTAACCCCCCCCCCCTCTCTTTCAGTCTACTCCACCCCACACTGAAAAATTGTCCCATTTTAGATCAACAAGAAGTTCGACCACCTCAAGCTATGGATCATCAACATTCAAGATCATGTGTACGCGCTTTCCTTTCCTTATCTAACAAGAGTAAGTGTAGTTCAACCTATTAACTTTCTTATGTTTTTTCTTCTCATTTAAATTACCTCTCTTTATCTAGCAGTTGCATTTTCTTCTATGGTCGATTTTGCCTCTTTTGCAATGCTTTTTGGATCTTGTCTTTTGAAAGGATACGTCATGTCTAGGTTCATGCTCACCTTTTTTGTGTTCCTCTTCCTTTTCTTCCATCTGAAATCCCCACTTCTATTTTAGCAGATGGTGCTTGATCGAAGTGCATGGGTAGCTTCAGTCCACCTCCTCAAACTAGTGGTGAAGTCTCCTTCTAGGTTTAAGCACTCCCATATGACCCCATATCATCCCTTTTGCCGCGTCCCTTTTTGTTGGCATAAGTATCCTAGGCTAGATAGTTGTTAACATTTTGTTCTTCTCATGATCAAGCACCATTATCTCGACCGTCAGTTTTCTTAATAAAAGAAATTGCAAAATATACACAAAGAACACATACATTCAAAGTAATAAAGCGATAAGTAAACTATATGAGTTAAAACTGAAGGGCGTAGCTAAAGTAGGTCGAACATTTTTGAAAAAGTTATACACTGATTTAATTAAAGAAAAACAAAATCTTTTTTTTTTTTCTTCCGAAAATACCCATGCATGTCAGTTCTTATATAATTAAAGAATGTATTAATAATATTTTTTCCAATCAAATTTATGTTACATCGAAATTTCGGAATACAAATTTCTAAATTTTGAGTATATATGAATTTATGTGACAAAGTTGGATGATTTAATATTCACACTTTACATCATCCTGGTCCATTAGAAAATTCTAATATGTCACAAATGCACACTTTTTTAAAACAACTTTTGGACTTTGATTAAAATGAATCTCAAAAGAATTAGAACAGTCATCTGGTCCTAATGCCCAGATCAATTAAAAAGGAAAATAAATAGAAGGGTAGCCCACCCGGATGTCCCGCGACAAACTCTCAATAACATCTCCTTAATGGTAGGGTTTCCCATTTCTAATCCGCCTCTCTCTTTCAGTCTAACTCCACCCCACTCCTGAAAAATGTTCCCACGTTGGATCAACAAGAAGTTCCACTTCCTCAAGCTATGGATCATCAACATTCAAGGTCATGTGTGCGTGTATTCATTTCCTAAGCTAACAAGAGTACATACAGTTCATCCTATTGACTTATGCAAGTTTTTGCATCTCGTTTAAACTGCCTCTCTTCAACTTGCAACTGTGTTCTCTTTTTATGGCTGAAGTAGCCTAGTCTTGATAGCTCTTCACATTTTCATAGCCTCATGAATTTTTGTAAATGATCTTTATGTTAAAATGAAATTTGAAAATGTGTAGTTTCCTTTGTCAATAGCCATGTTTGCTACGTAGTCTGCAAATTGGTTCTTTCCCTTATTTTATGTTGGATAATGTATTGTTTTTCTTGAAGATTGTGTTTGATATCTTCTAGTATGTCTCTTATGGAACACATTTTATGTACGGTTTTTGCTTTCTCCCTCCCCCCCCCCCTCCTTTTCACATTTTTCTCTCATGCGATAAAGGCTCAATTAGATTCACGTTTCTTTTGTTGTGTTTCTATATATAATTCTTTCTATGCATTCAATTTATTCAAACTCATTGGTCTCTATTACTTTATTTTTATAATTTTGAGAATTCAAAACGTTCGATTCTTGATTTACCGGCAAAAAAAAAGGTTTTGTTTCATTAGGTTAGTGTTTGTAAATAGAGTTTAGTATGGTTGTTATTGCGTTGAATGTGTTTAAGATGAATCCATGTTTGTGCCTTTTAATTGACTAGTCTCTAGGCACGCGTGTCCCATATTTTTTATAGATATATAAAAATGATTAATTTTTTATGAAAAATTGCATGTAAAGATTAATAGAGACATTGGCAAGTAAAATTGATACATGGCCTTTAATCATCTCATCATTTTTTCTTAAAAACCTAATGTAAGAAGCCTATTGGTATGTCCCTAATTTAAATACCTTTCTTCATCGACCGTCAGATTTTTTACTCAAAGTAATTGCAAAATATACAAAAAGAACACAGATATTCAAAGTAATAAAGCGATAAGTAAGGTATATGAATTAAAACAAAAGGGCGTAGCTAAAGTGGGTTGAACATTTTTGAAAAAGTTATACACTAGTTTAATTAAAGAAAAAACAAAATAATTTTTTTTTTGTTTTTTCTTAAAATACCCGTGCACGTCAATTCTTAGATATTAAAAGAATGTACTCATAATATTTTTTCCAATCAAATTTATGTTATATCGAAATTTTGGAATTCAAATTTCTGAATTTTGAGTATATATGAATTTATGTGACACAATTGGATGATTTCATATTCACACTTTATATCATCCTGGTTCCTTAGAATAGTCTAATATGTCACAAAATGCACACTTTTTAAAAACAACTTTTGGACTTTTATTAAAATAAATTTCAAAAGAATTACAACAGTCATCTAGACCTAGTGCCAGATCAATTGAAAAAGAAAACAAATAGAAGGGTAGCCCACCCGGATGTCCCGCGACAAACTCCAAATAACATCTCCTTAATGGTAGGGTTTCCCATATCTAATCCGCCTCTCTTTTAGTCTAACTCCACCCCGCACCTGAAAAATGTTCCCACTTTGGATCAACAAGAAGTTCCACCTCCTCAAGCTATGGATCATCAACATTCAAGGTCATGTGTGTGTATTCCTTTCCTCAGCTAACAAGAGTACATGGAGTTCATCCTATTGACTTCTGCAAGTTTTTGCATCTCGTTTAAACTGCCTCTCTTCAACTTGCAATTGTGTTCTCTTTTCATGGTTGAAGTAGCCTAGTCTTGATAGCTCTTCAAATTTTCGTAGCCTCATGAATTTTTGTAAATGATCTTTATGTTAAAACGAAATTTGAAAATGTGTAGTTTCCTTTGTCAATAGCCATGTTTGCTACGTAGTCTGCTAATTGGTTCCCTTCCCTCATTTTATGCTAGATAATGTATTGTTTTTTCTTGAAGATTGTGTTTGATATCTTAGGATGTCTCTTATGACACACATTTTATGTACGTTTTTGTTCCCACCTCCCTCCCTTCACATTTTTCTCTCATGCGATAGAGGCTCATTTAAATTCACGTTTCTTTTGTTGTGTTTCTCTATATCATTCTATATATAATTCTTTCTATGCATTCAATTTATTCGAACTCATCAATCTCTATTACTTTATTTTTACAATTTTGAGAATTCAAAATGTTCGATTCTTGATTTACCGGAAAAAACAAAAGGTTTTATTTCATTAGGTTAGTGTTTGTAGATAGAGTTCAGCGTGGTTGTTATTGTGACCAATGTCTTTAAGATAAATCCATGTTTTTGCCTTTTAATTGACTAATCTCTTGGCACGTGTGTTGCACGTGTGTTCCATAATTTTTTTTAGATTCATCAAAATGATTATATTTTTTGTGAAAACTTGCATGTAATGATTAATAAAGACATTGGCAAGTAAAATTGATACATGGACTTTAATCATCTCATCATTTTTTCTTAAAAACCTAATGTTAGAGGCCTATTGGGATGTCCTTAATTTAAATATCTTTCTTCATCGACCGTCAGTTTTTTTATTAAAAGAAATTGCAAAATATACACAAAGAACACAAACGTTCAACTAATAAAGCGATAAGTAAACTATATGAATTAAAACTGAAGGGCATAACTAAAGTAGGTCGAACATTTTAAAAAACGGTTATACACTGATTTAATTAAAGAAAAACAAAATCATTTTTTTTTGGTTTTCAGAAAATACCCGTGCACGTCAGTTCTTATATAATTAAAGAATGTACTCATAATTTTTTTCCAATCAAATTTATGTTCCATCAAAATTTCGGAATTCAAATTTCTAAATTTTGAGTATATATGAATTTATGTGACAAAGTTGGATGATTTAATATTCACACTTTACATCAGCCTGGTCCGTTAGAAAATTCTACTATGTCACAAATGCACACTTTTGAAAAACAACTTTTGGACTTTTATTAAAATGAATATCAAAAGATTTACAACATTAATCTGGTCCTAATGCCCAGATCAATTAAAAAGGAAAACAAATAGAAGGGAAGCCCACCCGGATGTCCTGCGACAAATTCTCAATAACATCTCCTTAATGGTAGGGTTTCCCATTTATAATCCGCCTCTCTCTTTCAGTCTAACTCCACCCCACTCCTGAAAAATGTTCCCACTTTGGATCAACAAGAAGTTCCACCTCCTCAAGCTATGGATCATCAACATTCAAGGTCATGTGTGCGTGTATTCATTTCCTCAGCTAACAAGAGTACATACAGTTCATCCTATTGACTTCTGCAAGTTTTTGCATCTCGTTTAAACTGCCACTCTTCAACTTGCAACTGTGTTCTCTTTTTCTGGCTGAAGTAGCCTAGTCTTGATAGCTCTTCACATTTTCGTAGCCTCATGAATTTTTGTAAATGATCTTTATGTTAAAACAAAATTTGAAAATGTGTAGTTTCCTTTGTTAATAGCCATGTTTGCTACGTAGTCTGCAAATTGGTTCCATCCTTCATTATATGCTGGATAATGTATTGTTTTTCTTGAAGATTATGTTTGATATCTTCTAGTATGTCTCTTATGGAACACATTTTATGTACGTTTTTTGTTTTCTCCCTCCCCCCCCATTTTCACGTTTTTCTCTCATGCGATAAAGGCTCATTTAGATTCACGTTTCATTTGTTGTGTTTCTATATATCATTCTATATATAATTTTTTCTATGCATTCAATTTATTCAAACTCATTGGTCTCTATTACTTTATTTTTACAATTTTGAGAATTCAAAACGTTTGATTCTTGATTTACCGGCAAAAAAAAAGGTTTTATTTCATTAGGTTAGTGTTCGTAAATAGAGTTCAGTATGGTTGTTATTGTGTTGAATGTGTTTAAGATAAATGCATATTTGTGCCTTTTAATTGACTAGTCTCTAGGCACGTGTGTCCCATATTTTTTTTATAGATAAATAATAATGATTAATTTTTTATGAAAAATTGCATGTAAAGATTAATAGAGACGTTGGCAAGTAAAATTGATACATGGCCTTTAATCTTCTCATCATTTTTTCTTAAAAACCTAATGTAAGAAGCCTATTGGTATGTCCCTAATTTAAATATCTTTCTTCATCGACTGTAAGTTTTCTTACTCAAAGTAATTGCAAAATATACACAAAGAACACATATATTCAAAGTAATAGAGCGATAAGTAAAGTATATGACATAAAACTAAAGGGCGTAGCTAAAGTAGGTCGAACATTTTTGAAAAAGTTATACACTAATTTAATTAAAGAAAAAACAAAAGAAAATATTTTTTTTGTTTTTTCTTAAAATATCTGTGCACGTCAATTCTTATATATTAAAAGAATGTACTTGATACGCTCAAATTACACCTCCCTAAAGAAGCATAAGTGATCGTTATCAAGTAAAGACCCCAACTTGTAGGTTGGGGTCGATCACACGAGGAAAATGGTTTAGACTTTACTTTAACCAACAATTATATTCAATTAGTCAAATTACTTCCAGAAACAGGTAATTAAAAGGGGGGTTTTTGTGAAACAAATAGTAAGAATTTAATAAGTAATCAGTAATCAAAACTCATTTTTGGTTGTTATCAAGATGAGAGAAATAACTAGGGTATACGTGTTCCCCACAAGCTCATAACGCAGTAATCCTAGTAACAACAAATCCTTTCCTAGTGTACTACATGCAAAGTTATAAGTTAGGTATCTCAAAATCCTTGGTCCGACATCTAGAGAATTTCACCCTGCACCTTGGTCCGGCTACGTGTGTATAATTTACTAACTCTTACCTTTACCTCATATTAGACATCATAATCGATGTTTGGCTTAGTTATTACTTCGCGCCAATCGACACTAGCCTATTAGATAGTATCACACTAAATCTATGTTGATAATTCTTTTCTTGTTGATTACCTCCTTGGTCCGGCAAGTAGCAACAAGA
>JAJOOR010035196.1:0-19936 GCA_036250505.1 Solanum acaule | reverse complement strand
GGGTATTCCCCATCTCTTCAGTTTATTTATGATTTAGCTTCCGCATCAGTTTATTATCTTTAGTATGCTCATGATCATGCCAGCAGGGTTAGCTTGGGATCACTTGTGATCCTAGGTCCCGTGTCCGCGTCTCGGGGGTAGCTCGGGGCGTGACACTCAGGTTGAGTCATATAGATCTCTTCCTCTAAATCACCATTTAGAAATGTTGTTTTGACATTCATTTGAGATGTACCACTAAATCATGAATAGCGGCTAAAGCAATAAAAGTTCTAATGGTTGTTATTTTAGTTGCATGAGAATAAGTATCAAAGTAATCAACACCTTTCTTTTGGTTAAAATCCTTAATCATTAGTCTAGTCTTATATTTATCAATTGTACCATCATATCTCAATTTCTTCTTAAATATTCACTTGTTGCTTATGTGTTTACAATCCTTAGGTAAATCACACAAGTCCCAAGTGTGATTAGAAACTATAGAGTCTAATTCACTTTTAATAGCCTCTTTTTAAATACCACATCTATTGATCTCATTGCTTCATCATAAGTCTTAGGGTCTTCTTCTATTAAATAGATAAACACTAATTCATCACTTAAAACATCAATATCAAAATTTTCAATCAAGAAAGTAGTGATAGTATTAGGATCAAAACTAGTCTCAATTTTACGTCTTTTACTCCTTCTAAGTTCATTTTCATGCTCATAAGAAATAATATTAGAAGAAGGTATAACATGAGAATTAACAGAGAAAACGTAGAAACATTATTTTGTATATCACTCGGCACATTATTTTTCAAAGGAAAAATATGCTCAAAAAATTCTAATCTCTAAATTAACAAATAGAATGACCACTTAAAGACATAAATCTATATGCAACACTATTTTAAGCATAATCAATAAAGACAGTATCAAAAGTCTTAAAACCAACATCTACTTGTTTAAAATCAGGTAGACCAACCTTAGCCAAACACCCTCACACTTTTAGAAATTTTAAGTTAGGGGCGAACCCTTTTCACAACTCATATGAGTTCTTGTCTAACCTTTTTTGAGAGACTCTATTAAGAATATACCATGTAGACAACACTGCTTCTCACCACATATTACCATTTAGACCAGAGCTTAAAAGCATGAAATTCATCATTTTCTTAAAGTTTCTATTTTTTTGTTCGGCTACACCATTTAGTTGGGAAGCATAGGGAGAACTAATCCATGAATAATACTATTTTTCTCACAAAAATCCTCTAGAGTTTTAGTGTTATATTCACCGCCCCTATCATAGCCAATCTCTTGATTTTTCTGTTTAATTGATTTTCTTCTTTTTCATTGAATTTCAAAAATATGCTTTTTGCCTCATCTTTGGACTTAAGAAGATATGCGTTAGTGTATCTAGAAAAATCATCAATAAAAGTAATGTAATACTTTTTCCGCATTTGCTAATAGTATTCTTGAAGTCTGCTAAATCTGAATATATTTGTTCAAGCAATTCAGTCTTTTTACTAATGACAGACTTGAAAGGTTTCTTGACATCCTTTGCGTCTACACACAGGACATTCAGAAAAATTATCAGTTTTTATCATAGGAATTAATTTCATTATTCTAAGTCTTTTAATAGAAGAAATATTAAAATGACCTAATCTACCGTTCCAAAATTAATAAACTCAATAATATAAGTAAAATTTGAAATACTTGCATTATTGACAATCTCTTGAACAATGTTTTGTAGAAACAAATCTCCACTAAAATATATCTTCCCAACAAAGTCTCTTCCACGAAAAATAATTATTTTGTCAGCTTCAAAAATAAGTTTAAGGCCTATTTTGTTGAAAAGTGCTCCAGGAATTAAGTTTCTACGGAGGGATGAAACATACAAAACATTGTTCTAGTCTAAAGTTTTTTTCAGAAGTTAATTCAAGTATAACTTTTCTTTTATCCATTACTATAGCAGTAGTGAATTTACCCATATAGACACACTCGCCATCAATGGACTCCTCAAAGTCACCACAAAGTCATGGAATAACTCCTTATTGGCACAAAAATGCCTTGAAGCGCATGTGTCTAGCATTCAATCAATTTTGTTAGCCACCAGATTTGTCTCAATAACTACAAGAGTAATCACTTCATTATCCTCAGCAAGATGAGCTTGGACACTTTATCCTTCCTGCTTTGAGTTCTGCATTTTTCTTTGATAGCACTTGACAACCCTGTGACCATGTTTTTCACAGACAAAACAAGGATCCTTAGATTTTTGAATTTGACTCTCTGAATTATTAAGGTGATTTTTCTTATTCATACTCTCCTTTTTTGGGACTTTCTTTTGTTTGTATTTTAACCTGTATTTCACAACAGTACTAGAAGATTCTACAAGATTAGCTTTAGAAGAATTAAGAGAAGTGCTTCCATTTTATCTTTGTGACGATATGCCTCTTCAGTCTTCAGGTGACTGATAAGTTTTTGGAGAGTTTAAATTCTCTTTCTTATATTTTAATTGATTTCTATAATTACTCCGAGATGGTGGAAATTTTTCAAGCAAAACATTAACCTGAAGAATCTCACACACCTTCATGTTCTCATTGAGAACATCAATAGTCAAGTTCTCATATTCGTGAACTTGTTTCATTATTTACTTGTTATTAACCATTTGAAATTTAATCCACTGTCCGACAACATATTTTTTCTTTCCTACATCATCAATACCATATTTCTTTTCTAAAATATCTCATATTTCCTTAAAATATTTACAAGTAGCAAATAAATCAAATAAAGGGTTAGTCATATGGTTTAGCAAATGTCCTCTTACAATTCTGTTATCCTTTCCAAACTTCTTCTTAACAAAATAATCACAACATTGCTAGAATTACTAGAAGTGGTAAAACCAATCATAGAAGCTTTGTTAAGTAAAACATAATCAAATTCTAATTGCTCAAAGAAAATCAAAAGTTTTTATGACCAAAATTTAAATTTGTTTCCATCTAAAGGCTCAAACTTTGCAGATCAAAAAAAGTTTTGTTCAAAGAAACAGTCATTCAACGATATTGTATGTAAGGAAATCGCTTTCAAATTGTTGACATAAATACTACAATATTGATATTGGACTGAAATTACAAAGTAAAAAATAATCTATTACAAACATTGTGGTGTGGCAAGCTATTGCCTTGAAAGCATTTTCGGTCCAACTCCGGTGCAAATTGTTGTAGCCGGTCGCCTCCCAAAGTTCCACAGTTACTCTCAAACACATGCACTCGTGGCTGAAAGTTTGAAGGTGCCCAAAACCAATTTTTTTTAAAAAAATCTAAGAATAATCTAAGAAAAGAAAGGAGGAAAAAGTTTTTCTCTTCTTTTTGTTGGTTGTGTGGTCTTATGTTCACCCAAGAAATTTCTTTATATAGGATTTGAAAAATAGGAGTTTCAAAGATCAGTTGTGGAACCAAGATTTTTATGAAGGGGTGTCAAATGTCACACCCCGAGCCTATACCCTGAACATGGCTGGCACTCGAGAACCATTTCTGGCTCCCAAACGAACCCTCAGTGTGGATGACTACTTAGTGGAAGATTTGACTCAAGCAAATTAAAAGCTTTAAAGAGAACATAAAACTTAACTGTCTAAACTATTCATTTAAGCAAAGTATAATATTCACAGAACACTTTAAAGAGAGAATTTCTGGAAAAAAAACTCCACTCTAGCTATCTATGAAGCCTCTAAGTTCAACATGGATACCGAGACAAGACCCTCGGTGCCTCAAAGTAAATATTGAAATGAAAAAATGTGATCCTCCGAAATGTTAGGAGGACTCACCAAAACTCTCAAGAGGAAAGTGCAAAGTGATCTAAAAAAAGCACCTGTTGATGATCCTGAACACATGTATCTGCATCATAAAAGATGCAGGTCGAATGGCATCTATACATTGAATGTATGGGTATGTAATATAGATGAAGCGAAATAACTGAAAGAAAAGGGACTGCAACAAATAAAACAATAATCAACTAAATATAAAGAATAAAGGAATGAAATCATTTAACTTTACAAAATACTTACTCATCTCTGAACTCAAGGTAATAAGTGATATAGTAAAAGTACACTTTAAATTCGCTAACCGACAACCATCACTATGAGCTACGTGATGATACAACCTCTCGCCCACGGTGTCATAACTGTGCAATACCGTGCCAAGGTATATAATCTCTCAACTAAGTGGACCCACTAAGCAATAAGAATTCATCAAAAAAGTATGATCCTTTACTCATGTTGGCAGACATGGTTTATGAGGATTTTGAGTTATTTTAACTCATCCCCATATCAGTGCTCAATACTACTCCCAATAATTATATACTCATGCTCAATATTTAAAAACAACCTCTTTCTCAATTTGAGGTAATTACTTAAAAGATCCTCTTTAAGAGGCAATGCCTCAATTATCTCTCGAAACTCTTTTAACTCTTTATGAAAATCAAAGTTTTCTTTCTCATTGTAAAAAGACAAAATAGTTTGATGAACCCTTATACTTGTAGGTGTTAGTATTATGAACCCTCCTACTCAACACTTTATCAACTAAATCTTTAAACTCATTAAATCACAATATTTTAAACCATTTTCTCATCACAACATTGTGTGTATAATTCAACCTCTTACATGTGTAATTACATGTCATTTTTCAATGACACGTAAGAAATTAAATATTATGAAAATAAATAAAAATCAAATATTTAATCATTGTAAATTTTGGAAATTTTTAATTAGTCATGTCCCTCAATCCCCATATATGCTCACAATTTGAGCATCAAATTCATGTCAAATAGATGAAATTCTTCTTTATTTGACTTGAAATTTCAACTAGAAATTCATAAACAATAATTCTACAAGCCACAAATACAAATATATATATATATATATACATAAAGCTGAATATAGAAAATGTGATGTGGCATGTCTATATGGTCACCATTCCTATTTATCTTTTTTCTCAATTTTTTGAACTTTATAATTCATCTTTTAATATAATAATCTACTAAATACATCTAATGCATCTATTAACCAACAATTAAAGAGGATAGTGAAAAGTTTTAACATGAATGATATTTTTATATATTGTTGCAATGGAGAATGAACAGTTGTAATTGTTGTCAAGAACTTATTACAATCAATCAATTAAAAATGTATAAAAAAAATAGGTAGGAGAGCACATAATCTGAAAGTCAACCAACAAAATTCAAGAATCATAGCCAAAAAAAAGTTTTACTACCTCATGTAAATCTAAATTTTCGATTTGTTTATACAAATGAAATTAGGCATGAAAGCACACAATGTAAAGGTAAATTGACAAAATGGAAAAATCATTGCAAAAGAAGATTTATTACTTCATGTAAATTGAATTTTTGAAAAGCTTTACTACCTCAAATAAATCATTTTTTTAATTTATTTGTACAAATGAAATCAGACAAGAGAACATATAATATGAAGGTAAATTGAAAAAATTGAAGAATCATTACAAAAGAAGATTTACTACTTCAGGTAAATTAAAATTTTAATTTTTTTTATATAAATGAAATTAGGCATGAGAGAACACAATGTAAAGGTAAATTGACAAAATGGAAAAATCATTGCAAAGGAAGATTTACTACTTCATATAAATTGAATTTTTGAAAGCTTTACTACCTCAAATAAATCATTTTTTATTTGTTTATACAAATGAAATCAGACAAGAGAACATATAATATGAAGGTAAATTGACAAAATTGAAGAATCATTGCAAATGAGGATTTACTACTTCAGGTAAATCGAAATTTTGATTTGTTTATATAAATGAATTCGTTAGAATATACCTGTACAGATTTAATCATTTTTATGCCAATAAGAATTATAACAACGAATCTATCAAAATAAGAATGAAATCCTATTTAGGAATTCACAATACCAAAGATCAAAAGACATCAAAATGTCCTCTAACATTCAATTTGTAAACCGTAAAAGTGATGCTACCATGAAGTATTAATTCTCTCATTATATTCTTTTTATTTTTCACAAATGAAAAGTTATAAGAAAAATAACTTTTTGATTCTCTTTTCTAATAGTAGAGAATAAATTTAGTTTGATATAATTAAAAAAGAATAAGGAGACAAGGCATGAAATAGCATGATAAAAAGAATAAGATAGTAGCAAATTGAGTAAAAAGTAAAAGGAAGTAAAAGAAGAAAAAGGAAAGAAAAAATTTAGTAACTACAATAAAAATTAACACAAGAAAGGAAAAAATGTAAAAATCTTACTTTTTATTTAATTTTTCTTTAGCTACTTCTCTCTCTTTCTTCTTTTTTATTTAGCATTTTAGATATAAAAAAGTTATATATATACACACATATATATATTTATAAAGGTGAGTATAACTATGTTAAAAAGTAAATTAGATAATATTTTATAAATTCTTTGAATTTTGTATTTTTTTTAACATAACACATAAAAAAAAATATTTTGAAAGTCAAATAAAAGGAAAAAAAATAATTATGATTCTTGGTTAAAGAGATAATTTTTGAAAAAAAAAATACAAGTCAAAGAAATAAAATTAAGAAAAAATATAAATTTCATGCATAATAATAAATTACGATAATAAGGAAGAGAAATTAATAATATTATTATTTCTTAGAATCTTTTTAAAATAGAAGGTAGAAAGAGGAATTTAAGAAAAGTGATAAATTGTAGTGTTGTGGGAAGAGAGACAAAAAATATTTGAATTTTATTTTACTGATTTTATTGACCAAAAGAAAGTTTTTTGCAAAGAATGAAAATTTTCATCAATCTATATCTATATATATGTAAAGCTGAAAATAGAATCGCTGATGTGGCACATCTCTAAGCTCACCATTTGCATTTATCTTTTTCCTCATTTTTTTGAGTTTTTTTTTTTTTTTCTGATTTTCCCCCCTATAAATTAAGCTACTAAATGAGTTAAAAAATCACACAAAATAACTGTTCAGTTGCAACCCACATAACGCCTAATCAATTCATATATAGTAACGTTTTCACTAAAATTCCAGCCCACGTACTTGACTTAATGACCCAATTAAATTGAATAGGATATGAGGCGTTACTTATTTTATCCTATGGCTAAACTATTCCTCAGTATATTTTACCTTCTCCCTATCAAGTTCAGAAGGTACGTTTTCACCTTCTACCATCATTAATCCAGTTTTTTATCTTCCTCATTTGTACCTGTAATGTCTAAAATGGTGTATTAATCTCTGAATCATTACACTTTTAATTTATGTTTGTACCCTTTTCTATCCTAATTGTTGTTGTATATATAGTTTGATGGTGTATCTTTTGCATATTCAAATTTGCATTCTCCGTGTATCTTTTAATTGAGTTTTTTCAATGGCATATTCCTGTCTTTCAGAATTGGCATCTGGTTGAGATGATTTCACAATAAGGGTTAGTTGTGATTTCAATTTCTTGTCCATTTCATTCGTCCCCCTTTTTTCACATTACATTTTCTACTGTCCCTGAACCTCTTTTCTTATTTTATTTCTATCTTTGAGACACTTTTTTTTATCTATACAATTATTAAAATACCACACTTTCTGTATCTATACAATTATTAAAGTATCATTTATGTCTTTGAGACACTTTCTGTATCTGTACAGTTATTAAAATATCACTGTTAGAAAATCTCTTACACATTTTGAAACACAAGAAATTTTAATTTCTACCTCTTCGAACACTTATCAATTCGAACTTGGTGGCGTAGATGTTTGGATTGCTAATCCTCTTGAATAGTTCGATCAATGGTCTGAACTAATGAGAATTCAAGTAAATGACACTCTTTGTAAGTATCATCATCATCATACGTTAATCTGTTTAATTTGTTTGTATAGCAAAATTTCATGAATTGATCGGAAATGTTTGAATTTGTCTGTGTTTTCGTGTTTGTATGTGTGACACAGTGTTTAAGAATAAGAAAGGATCAGATGTGGTGTTGGAGGTAAATAAAGATGATTATGACAAGTGCAATATAGACAATCCGATCAAGAAAATGGACGATGAAAACTCTGTTTACGATTTTGATCGTTGGGTAGTTTTTGTTTTGTTAGTGGTAATAAAGATAAGTGTAAAGAAGGACAAAAGTTTGTTATTGTTGTTGCTGGTACGATATTGCCTCCTGCAACTCCGGTATCATCACTTACTTCATGTTGGTTCTCACTTATCTCCGAAGGCACATGCACCAGAAAAGGCCTCAATTAGGGTGTCACCTGACCCTATACCAGTGCATGTTCCTCGGGGTGTATTTGATTTTACATCCTGTCTTGGATGTGTATTTTGACAACAAACATCTACACGTAAGTATGAGGGTTAGTTGGATCTTTTTTTTGGCTTTCTCTTACTATCTTATCTCAATAATTAAGGTAAAGTGATTAAAAAACAGAGCATAATGATGATTGCGTACTGCAGATATGGGGATGAACAATTGGGAAGGAAATCGAATGAAAATACTTGAACCCTCCAAGGAATGTGCACGAAACCTTCTCAGTGTTCTATCATTAGCTATCCTGTAAACACTTATCGTCTGGTTAGTTCCAATTTCATTATTCTACAATTATCTTTCCACAGTGGACCCCTTTGTTCAATTGTTTGTTGTCTTGCGTATGTAGCAGTAGTAGAAATTTTAAAAATTACCTGATGTCTTTCATCGCTCAATCCGATATGACCTTTTAAAATGGATGACAATTATGGAGCGACGGTCATATGAGTTTCTGGTGCTTATGTCCGGATGCTTCCTAATACAAAGCATGAGACATCTATAATGTCGCTCACGTAAGTACAGAATGGCAAGAACTTCTTTATCAATGACCCAGGTGGTGAGTGAGTTTGTATTAGTATTTTGGCGTCATGATTGATTTGATTTAATTCATCACCAATATTAAATCTTTCTATCTTTTGAAGCCTTAGTACAAGTTTTGTCATCTACAGGATTCCCTTTGAATTTGGTAGTGCAGTAAGGTAACTTACCATAAAATCATCTTTTCCTTTTCTAGGTATACTCCTAAAGAATAAGACAAATATTGTATGTACCATGTGAAAGTTTTATGAACAGATTTTAGAAGATTGTTTTCCTTCTAACTACATACTAAAGGGCTGATTCTAAGGTGCAGCCGTGTAGGTGACTACAAATTAATATCCTTTTATATAATGCAAAATGACTAATTCTTCCTTGTGTTTACAGTTTCGTGACATTCATGTTTGTAGCTGAGGTAAGACTTTCACCATCAGTATCTAAAGAGGATAAAGAAGAGCACCACACTTTCTTGACTAGACAACAATCTAAAGAGGATAAGAAAAGCACTACACTTTCTTGACTAGAAAACAATCCAATCGCACAGGAAGATGACCCTTTCTGTAGCTTATCAACTGAAGTAATGGCAATTTCATCGACTGTCACATACTCGGAGAAGAATTCAAGATTTCATCTATCTTCAATGAGAATGTATCTACTTTGAATACTAGAGCCTCAAAGAAGTTAGAAGTCACTGGTCTAGCAAATTTTCAATATAAAAATTCAAGATTTCATCTATCTTCAATGAGGATGTATATATCTACTTTGAATACAAAGCCTCCTGTATAACGTGAGGCTTGATGCCCAATCAACTTTTACTGATAACATTTTTATTTAACCCTTGTATTTTCATCTCCAGCTCCTCGACAAAACACAAAAGAATGCTCTACACAAAAACCCCAACTACCAGTTGAAGTGATTTTCAATTTGCATTGATTGAAAAGAAATATGCATTGCTCGCGCCAACAATTTTTTTGTTCTTCTTAGAGGATTACCCCATCAAATTTCTATTCAAAGTATAAAAATTTCTCCGGGCTTCCTCTGATCATCTTATATCATAAAGTAAAGTTAAGTGATTCACAAAAATATCATAATGATTACTATGGATTGTAGATATGGGGACCGACATTCTTGATCATAGAGGTTTGATTGGTTGAGGAGTTTACTCTACAACAAGGGTTCAAGGCTGGAAAACAAAATGAAAATCAATGATATAGGTATTCTAAATCCCTTAAAACAAAACAAAAAAAAAAGATTGTAGATATGGGAAGGAACATTTCGGAGGAAAAGCAAACGAAAGTCCTTGAACAATTTTATTAATTTATGTTTATTTTGAATTGAAAAATACATTTTTACTAGAGATTATAATCTCATAAGATTCGTTATGGATCATCCATTCAAAAAAATCTTTATAAACCACTGAAACCAAGAGAAATGACATAATCGATATAGGGAATGTAAAATTATTATTCATTCAAACACATTTTAATGCTCGTGCGAAGAACCGCCAAGTTCCCTAGTAATAATAATAAATTATGATAATAAGGAGGAGAGATAAATAAGATTTTTCATTTAAAAAAATATAAAAATAGAAGGTAAAAAAACTAATTTAGGAAAAAATATTAAATTATAGTAATGATGAGGAGAGATGAAAAACAATAAATTGTAGTAAAGCTAAAAAAAAGAGATAAATAAGGTAAACATATTTATTATAATTATAATATGAGGTGAGTACTATAATTATGTTAAATATATCAAATTAGATATTATTTTATAACTTTTTTTGACTTTTTTTTAACATAAAATATAAATATGAAAATATTTAAAAGTCAAGAAAAGGAGAAAAATGATCATTTTGATTCTTGGTCAAAGAAATATCTTATTTTTACATATTTTACAGACCAAGAGAATTTTTTTTTTTAAAAAAGTGTAATTTTTTGAATAATAATAATAATATTTAACATCTATTTTTTTCTTCAAATTTTGTAAATCAAAAGAAAGAAAACAACTAAGAAAAAAGAGATTTTTTGTGAATAAGAATTATTAACTATGCTTATATAGAGGATATATATATATATATATAAAAGAATAGATTGAGAGATGTAGAACCTCAATTACACAAAGAATATAAAGTATTTGAAGAAACTAATTATTTGAGACACTATATACTTTATCAAAATGCATATAACAAATTTGAGTAAGGCATTTCAAATAAACGTTATCAAAATGCCCATAGCAATAAAGTTGAGTCCTTTTTATAAGTTTTTTTTTTAAAAAAAAAGTTTATTATTATAACATATGCATACAAATTATATTAATTATTTTGAGACGAGGAAAATAATCACATCTTCTTAAGTTATCATGTGCCTTCAAAGAATTAAGATAATCATACTTTCTCAATTCCTTTTCTTTCAATTTGTATTTAGTAAATCATGACAAAAAATAAAATTAAGTTAGAATGCTATTTGTTGGGAAAAAGGTCTGAAATATATTTGAACTTTGATCGAAATTGCTGTAACAATATCGAACTTTGGAAAGGACCTTTTACCCCTCTGCACTATTTAATAGTGTATTTTAAAGGTATATATATGCCCATGTGGACATCATAAATATTGTATCATTATAAATATTAATGTGTCCACGTGGGCACATATATACCTTTAAAATACACTATTAAATAGTGCAAGGGGGTAAAAGGTCCTCCATAAAGTTTGGTATCGTAACAACAATTTCGGCCAAAGTTAGAGTATTTTTCAGACCCTTTTCCCTTATTTGTTACAAACAAAATGTGAGATTACTACATTTGAATTAAACTTATAACTATGAATTCTATAACGTATTAGAAGAGTAAAAGAGAATAATAACAAAATCATATATAATAATAAATTATTATAATAAGGAAGAGAACTGAATAATATTATTGTTATTTAGATTTTTGTTTAAAAATAAGAAGGTTAAAAAAATTTGAGAAAAAGTGATAAATTGTAGTAATGTGAGGAGAGAGTTGAGGTATTTGATTATTTTTTTTTACTGATTTTATAGATCAATAGAAAAACAACTCTAAAGAAGAAAAAATTCTTCAATGATAATTATAAATTGTGATAACAAGGAAGAGAGATAATAAGATTTTTCATTTTAAAATTTATAAAAATAGAAGGTAAAAAAATAATTTAAAAAAATAAATAAATTATAGTAATGATGAGGAGAGGTGAAAAAGCAATAAATTATAGTAATGATAAGAAGAGATATAAATAAGGTAAACATATTTATCATAATCATAATATAAGATGAGTACTATAACTATGTTAAGAAAATATTAAATTAGATACTATTTTATAACTTCTTTTTGAGTATTTTAAACATAAATTATAAATAAAAAAATATTTAAAAGTCAAGAAAAGGAAAAAAAGGATAATTATGACTCTTGATCAAAGAGATATTTTATTTTTACATATTTTATAGAACAAGAAAAAAAATTAAAGAAAAAAGAGAATTTTTGTGAATAATAATAATAATATTTAAGATCTATTTTTTTCTTCAAATTTTATTAATCAAAAGAAAGAAAATAATTAAGGAAAAAAGAATGTTTTGGGAATAAGAATAATTAGTTATGATGATGAAGGGGAGAGATAAATAAGATTGTTATTTTAAAAGGCTATAAAAATAAAAGGTAGAAAAAATAATAAATTATAATAGTAATGATGAGGAGAGATGAAAACTATTAATATATTGTAATAATGGTAAGGAGATAGGTAAATAATATATATATATATATATATTTATTGTGAATATTAAAATCAAAATAAAGAAAAAAAATCAAAAAATGACAAAAAAGACCAATGATAATCTTGTCCAAAATGAGGTATTGCATCATTCTTTTATTCGCCACTGATACGTCCAAACTTACACTTCAATTAAGAAGTATAAACAATCGAAGTCAATTTATAGAATTCAACGTGAGTTGAGGTCGATCTCACAGAGAATTTCTTTACAAAAATAGTTTCATTGTCACGCTTATTCAAATGTTGTTATTATTTCCTAAAGAAAGTAATTTCGGAATGTAAAATGAGTTTAGTTGTAAGGTTCATGTAACCAATGTTGTTAAAAATATTCAAATTAATAATTAAAAAAGTCTTGATTTTAAGGTTGTGTTGATAAATGAATGAAACCAGGGTTGTGTTTCCCATGACATTACAATCTAGTGTTGGTTCATGAACAAGTTTCGGGTAATTTATTCTTTGTAAATTACCAACGAGTTAAATGTACCTAACACTTCTCAGTCTAGTCAGATAACTTCCACTCAAATTCTCTCGGTCCTAGAGTGTTAACAGATTTTACCCTCGCATTTTATGATGTTAAAGTTCTCTTCTCTAGAACTCAAACTTTTACTCCATTTCATTAGATTATCTCGACTTTTTCCCAACTATCAGTTTTCTCTTCAACAATTAATAGATACAGGCTGGTTCTAACGCGTGCACTCATTAGAAGAAATGAATAACGAAAGTCGAGTTATGATCCGCAAATATAAATCACCTTCTACTCATTTTATGAATTTACATTTAGATTTCAGTCAATTCTTACAACCCTAGTTGTGGTGTTTAGCCACTCATGCTTGCAATTAAATAAGTAAAGATATGTAATGGATGCATTAAGAAGAATCACTTACAAAGATTTGCAAATTCAAAGACAATTTATATTCAAGAATCAAATCAAACTTCCAATCTCGATTCAATCGTCAATTGATAAAAACCAAAGTACATAATATTTAGAAATTAGTCGCTCGTTACATATATGACGAGATCATTCAAAATTACGACCTAATTAATTCAAATAGTCAATCTAAAAAGAGTCCTACTCGAAGAAGGACTGAGATGTCAGGACTTATAACGGACAGTAAGCCGACCCGTCAAGGGCTTCATGGTCCGTGAAGGCCTCCGTGGTCTTTACTTGGCAATCTCAAAACACATCTCTTCAAGGCCTGTCCACTAGAAATATACCACGGGCTACATCACGGATCGTTATAATGACCACGGTCCGTGTGGGTGTCTGTGGTCTTTACTTGGCTAAATCACATTGCAACTCCTCGAAGTCTTCTCACTGGTTCAACTCTACAAGCAGCATCACGACTCGTCATGAGTATCACAATCCGTCAGGGCCTCCGTGGTCCTTAGTTAGCACTGCCAAAGTTTATCTTCTCAAGGCCTGCACACTGGACATTAACCACGGGCTTCTACACGATCCATCATGAGGACCACGGTCCGTCAATGGCTCTGTTGTCTTCACTTAGACTTTGATCATCATCAACACAGATTCCAGGTTCACTGCTTCCACTTCACGAGCTTCAGGATGGCTCGTCTTGACAACCACGGTCCGTGATGGGCTCCGTGGTGTACCTTTCAGTATATTCATTTTGCGCCTCTTTTTCAACTTTTCCCGTGCAAGTGTAAACTTGTCTAGACATTCAACAAACACATCAAATCTTATTTAAATACCCTTAGTTCTAGTATTAATCCTTAGTTTTGACCATCGAATGTGCCAATATTTCACAGCACATCAACAACCTCAACTAAGAACCATTACTTGTCCTCAAGTGATGATAAAGACAACACATTTGACTTTCAAACACCCAACACCTCTTAATACTTATGGAGTAGCTATCTTAACCAGAACTTATATCCGAAACCATCTATCTAACATGCAAGGATCAATGTATGACATCCCATTGCTCACAGTCAACCATGCTTATGCTCGTGTACGTTGTCAGCCAACATAGTTGAACTATCAAATGCAAATATAGTGTCCTCACATCAAAGAAGTCCCTCACACATGATAATTGGGACTAAATATGACTCTCACACTCACAAGGAACTTCTAACACTAAGAACAAAAGACCATAGGCATGCCCTTGTTTTCTACACTCTATCTTTCAAACAACTGGAATAGGATCACTGAAGGACTTTATAGGCTTGTAACGTGGGCTTGGGTTAGGGAATGGAATATATGGTTTTATGAGTGACTATTTTACCTTGGTTCTCCAAAGTTTAATTAGCACACAACTTTATCCACTCGATTCCATCTTCTCTCATTTCAGTACATCCAACAGCCACACCATTTTTTCTTTTCTTTATTTTCACCTTTGTTTTTTTATACTACCACCTTTTTTGAAAATGCACATTATTCCTTATCAATTTGCTCTTTAGACTTTTGTTCTTTTAGTGCTGACTGAGTGGACCTTCTTTTTACACTTTTTCCTTTCTACTCGAGGTGTGCTCACCCTTAACTTAGGCTTTTGGCCTGAGTTGTGGCATCGTATCTTTGGAGACCAAAGGATATCATATCAATGGGTAAGAATAAAATTACTTGCAAGGCTCAAAAAGGGTTCAAGGGTCATGCTTTCGTTTGGTAGTTTATTTTTGGTTTTGAGTGGGCTTATAAAAAAGGGTCTAATGATCATCTCCTATCCAGTTATTTTCAGACTTTCGCAAGATTACTTGGGAAAGTTCTAGCTTCTGTACCTAATGACAGACTTCATGAAAACCTCTCACACACATGACACCTGCCTACATTTTTCAATTTCTTAGTTAACCAACTTATGTTCCTAGCTAGCTATGTTTAACACGTGAGTATCTAAGATGTCATACAAGAAGCCTGACAGTCAAATTTCAAATTAAGGCCATACATGTTATCATTTCCAACAGAATAAAAAGGCTTTAAACTTAGTTGTTGCATAGCTCAATACACAGAAACTTCACAATTTCATCAAAACACAACAGACAATCACAAAACAGAGCCAACCTTCATACACACATGTTGCTCACCACCCCCTCCCCACACAAAAAGGACTTTGCCCTCAAAGTAAATAAAGAAAAACAATACAGGGCTGTGAGGAGGGGTCATACCTATGGCACACTAGGCCCCGGTAGTAGGAGCAGTGTCGACACCCCTATCAATGGGTGCACTGTCAGAAACCTGCACTGGGTCAGCTGGAACAGTTGGACTAGGGTCTGGTATGGCACTGCTAGAGGCACAAGCCAACAAAGCATCCCACCTCTATTGTTCAATGCCAGCTTCTTCTCTAGCTTTTCTCCTCGACGCCTTGCGGGCTTTCTTGTGTTGTTTATTTTCCTCTTTAGAGAGGTTTTCTGGTTGCTCCTCATCAAACTCTCCGGTCCTGTATTTTCTTTTACTGGATTTTCTTTTGGGCAGTTCACCCCAGAATTCATCAAGGCCTTGAGTGGGAAGGGGTTATGTGAACAGGCTCATCAAAGATTCGAGGACAACCGGAGGAGGCACAGTGACTGGCTTGTCATCCAGTTTAGCAATCTCGGCTTTCATTTTAGATAACTGTGTCTTCAACTCCTCTGCATTCACCGACCCGACATCCTGCAACTGATTCTGCACATGGTCCTCAAGTCTGTCCATTCTACTGTCAATTATGTCTGCATCTCATCCTTAAGCCGTTTCTCTGCAGCTAACACATCCGGCTGAACTACTTGAGGTAGTCTAAGCATAATCTGGTCGACTATTGCCTGGGTCTGCCGCTGATCTGCAACCAATCTCTCAAACAGTGAGGTAGGGATGGTGATGAAAGTACCTGAGGCGTGGAAGGATGAAGTTGATGGTAGTGGTACCCTTGTAAATGGTTGTGATGATTCACCCTATTCTAGACTTCTATCAGCGTGGGGAATGTCGACTCGTACATGGGGTACGACTGCCAATGGTCCCACAGCTCCGACCTTCACACCAAAGAGATAGTTGGCGACATCTTTGATTTTGGATGCCCCGGTGATCTTGTAAGCCTCAGCATATCTTTCTACTAGCTTATTTGGAAAGATGTTTGCTTGCAGACACAGTTTCCCTATCATACCGGAAAATGATAGATCGGCTCTCTCATTTAGTGCTCTATCCCAAATTTCTGTTGCTATGATCCGATCCACATTGATCGGGTATCCATCCATGAGGCAAGCCACCAGTGATGCAAGTGATGGAGACAGGGTGTTATCATTAGCTGTAAGACATAAATGTGCACGGATAACAGCCCACCAGACCTTGGTCGGAAAGGACAGTGAAGCCTTAGTAATATGCACCTATGATCTTGTGACCCAAGCGGCATTGTCACCCTCTGAAGCAATTATCCCTGCAATCCAACGCATGACCATTCTCTCGAAGTTGGGTCCTCTATCTCAGACTCACTTGTGACTGCATGCTGCTTACATTCGAAAAGGGCGACCGAGGCTGGTGGTGTGTAAGCTGGACCATGTAACATCCTGTTGATTGTGGCCTCAAATATGTCAACAGATGTGCCCTTCACCACTACAAAATTCAGTGGTCCCCCTCTTTGTAGTTTCAGAAATTCATGGGTGATGTGGCAAGAGAACTCCCTAGGAGAGTTGTTCATCCATCAGAAGTGATGCATTTGGAAATTTCTGTGGATATCTGGAAATGCTTGGATATCCGATACCACTACTCTTGTCTCCGGTATGACTGGACGACTACTAAATATGCCCGACTTGGACACGATCCCATTCTTGAAGAAGTCCTCCGACCTGTCCACAGTCTAGATATAATGGTAGAAATCAATGCGTTGTTGTCTCACCACCGGGTCAGGTTCATGTAGGTTAACATATTGGAGCATTTCAGCCTCGGTACTGTCATCATCATCCTCCCCTTCATCAACTGCCTCTTCTTGTGCTCTCGTTTCGAGTTCCGCTCCTGCCTCCGGTTGAGGTGCAGTTACATTATCCTGGGAGCTACTAGTAGATTCCTCATTGTTTCCAGAACCGCTAACTGATGCTTTACCGCTTTATGACCCACTACCAGATTCCTCACCATTCTCGGATCCACTTATTTCCTCTTCAGACTAGGAAAGAGTGTTCTGAAGAATGGCTCTCGTTGTTCGGGATCTAGTAGTTCGAGGAGAGTGTTCTTCAATTGTGGTATTAATTTGAACCTCTGAACTACTAGACTCTACGGCGTTATCACTTTGCATTGGAGAAGGAGGTGGTGAGAAATGTGGATCTGCGATCCTTCAGCGGGATCCTATTGTACCTGAGAAACAAAACAAATTAATAATCGAATCAAACAAATGACGCACTAATGGGTACTCAGACTTCCCCTGTGTAAGTACAACGTGACGCCTTGCCTTAAGAATTTTGTCACCCAATCTATCATTGGGAAGGGACACGTAATCAAAATGAAAAACAGACTTAACTGTAAAGAAAATAATTTTTTTTATACGGAGGTCTACACGAGCCGTGGTAGGCACCACGGTCCATGGAAACCATCGTGAACAAGAGATAGAATGTTGGTTCAGTAGGGGAGTGTACTGGTGTGGTTCACGGAGGGCTTCACGGTTCATGGAGTGAACCACGGTCTGTGATGACCCTCGTGAACTTAGCCAGTGCCCTTTCTTTTCTAAGTGCGGACCACGAGTGGTTCCACGGCCCGTGATTGGTATCACGGTCCGTGAAACCCATCGTGGACTTACACTTGATGACTTTTCTAGTGATCTTTCCACCCAAATGCACACTATGTCAGATTACAATCATATACAACACACAATCACATTTTTACGAGACATTTTAGCACATGTGTACCACTGATCTACCACTTCTCGCCAATTCCTATTCAAACAGGAACAATATTCACCTTGTACGAACATACCCACATACAAACGATTATAATCTCTCAATTTCAACAATTTTATCGGCAATACTCACATGGGCATACTTGACTTACTCAACTTTGACTCAACTTCACACTTAGATCATTATACAACATTATTCCCAAATAAATAAATCATACCCATACATGAAAATTACCAATTCGACCCAATTTCAACAAACCTACAATAATTAGGTACCATCAACGATAATTCATCACATAATAATGCCAGATTCGACCAAATAAAGTATTTTTACTTGCTTATCGATAAGATCTAACTTAAAACAAGTAGTTAAATAAACTTACTTTGAATTTTCACAAATTGTCACCCAAAAGAGAAATAGATGAACTTCACTTTGATTTATTGAAACTAATGAACTAGGGTTTCAAGACTTTGCTTGAATTTGTTATTATTGGTGATAAGTAACCATTTAATCGTGTTCTGAACCGTTCCAAATGAGAGAAAATTGAAAGAATTTTGACCTTTGGAGCTTTAGGGCCTATATAAACTGTTTAAACTCTTTTTAAAACTTGCGCGGGTCGGGTCGGGTTCACTGGAGCAGCTGGACTAAAGATGACGAACCATGATGAAGCTCGTGAAGAGCATCACGGTCCGTGTAGGCGTTCGTGAACAGGATTTGGGCGAGAAAACTAACTTGAGGTTCACGAAAGGCTAAACCGTCCATACAAAGCCTAACGGACCGTAAACCCTTCCGTGAACCTGTTGTTGTAATTTCCAGTAGCTCCCTCAAGGCTGCTGAAGATTGAGACGGACCGTGGAGTTACCCGTGAAGAGAACCACAGTCCATGGTGAAGCCCGTGGAGTATGCCAACTCCTAGTTTTTCAGCTCTTTTGTCCAACTTTTTCCTGCACACACCAACAAATAGTGACACTATAAAAATAATGAAAAATATATTAAAATATAAACTACCTATTACATTTACAATCATGGGTTGCCTCCCAAGCAGCGCACAATTTAACATCGCGGTGCGACATCGATTGCTTGATTACTCAGACTTCATCAAGCTTGCATTCCTCCACTATCTTTACTTCCTCTGGGACTCCCAAGTATGCTTTGATTCCCTGACCATTAGCTTTGAACCGTTTGCCCTTGTCATTTTCAAGCTCAATAGCACTTGACTGAAATACCTGAGTGACCTTGAATGGCCCAGACCATTTAGATCTTAGTTTCCCAGATAAAGTCTGGAGTTGAATAGCAACACCAAGTCACTAGGACTGAAGGTCCTTTACTCAATATGCTTGTCATGATATCGCTTCATTTTTTCCTTGTACAAAGTAGACCTCTCATAAGCCCTCATACGGAATTCATCCATCTCATTGATCTAATCTTGTCTCAGGTTCGTTGTTTCACTCTAACTGAGGTTCAACTTCTTTAGAGCCTAGAGTGTCTTATGCTCCAGCTCAACAGGTAAATGACATGCCTTTCCAAACACCAACT
>JAJOOR010035195.1:0-16624 GCA_036250505.1 Solanum acaule | reverse complement strand
ACACTTCATCATAGGAGACAAGGACACATTCAACATTGAATAGGTACTCCTAACATGTATATGATAACACATTCATATAGGGGTCATTCCACAATAGTACTTAACATAATCAATCATGTAGACCACACCTTATCCCTAACATTATTATTCACATTATACTCCTCATCATCAACACACCTTAAACGTGAATTGAGGATTTCATACATAACCTTCATAGCATAACTTCATAAACATATGCATCATAATCATAAATTCACTTCACATCTATTGCCTTCAAGGCCATGATCTCAACATGCATAGACTAGAAGTTAGGTCAACTTACCAATTCTCCAAGCCATGATCACCATGGATCAATCCTCAACAATTCATAATCAATTGAGATAGATAGCAACAGGAATCAACAATGTAATTCAATAACATAAACATAATCGAAGTACAATTCCATAAGCAAAGGGATCAACCCATAACTTTGCCCATAAAGCCATAATTCTCAACTCATCAATATACCAACAATTAAACATGAATAATTATAGATAATCATAGGAAACATCAATCCAATCTAATCTAAACATAATTTCACCAATAGAAATCATATTCACAAGACCCATATCATAGACCAATTTTTGAGAATTTGGGGATCATGGGTTCTTCATGAATTTCTTTGAAAATTATCGTAAAAACCTTAATTCCACATTAATTCATCAATAGAATGATTTAGAAAATTGTTTGACAAAGAACCCATGTTTAGATTGAAAATTGGGAATTTTGGTCTTTGAATCTCTTTTGAAAATCTTTGATAGAACTCCTTGAATGAGAGGTTATTCAAGAATCAAGAGTTACCATACCTTAATTATTGAAGACCCATTAAATTGAAGAAAAAATCAGTTGAAAACTCATCTTCTAGCTTGAGCTTCATCAAGGTCTTCAATGGAGATTTTGAGAGAATCTATTTTTGAGAGGGAATGGGGTTTAATTCTAGGCATTTAGAGATTTAACCAACTTAAAATACCCTAAAATAGGTATAATAACCGTTTATAATAATTCCCAAAAGTACCCAAACTACCCTTCACTTAGTTGGACCTTTAAAACAAGTCAAACTTGAGTTCTATTTTCGCAGATTTCGTCGGGAAACAAGTTCGCAACGCGGAGGTGTTCCCGCAAGCTTCTGGAAATTAAATTCCGAGACAGTAGAGTCTGCGACGTGTCCGCGACGCGGACCAAACCTTTTGGCCATGGGTGGAGCAGATCCGCGACGCGGAGCCACTCCATCTATGTACAACATTAAGCTGCCTTGGCAGCTTGCTTGGCCAAGGTTGGGGTCCTCCTCGGGGACCCTTATGGTGGCCCCCTGGGCGTCGTATCTGAATGTTTTGACCCTATGAACATATATTAAGACACTAGGGTCACCTCTACTGATTTTAGACTCCAAACAACACATAAAAACATGAACAACATACTAGAACACACCAACACGTAAAAGACTAGTTTCTGAACGTCTTGGTCGTCCCTTGACGTTTGACTTCCAAACTCTTTAAAACTGACTTACAAGGCTATTCTTCATTATTTTAACAAGTTATTAATGCATAAAACTCATGTGAGGCTCTACTTTATCCTACTTTATTTTTTAGGGGTGTTACAACAACTGTTAGTGAATAGTTGTAAATCAGTGAATAAGCTAGAATTTAGAGGGGATAAACTTTCTCTCGAACAATTTAATCCGAATCAAGTTGGTTTCTCTCGAACACCAACAAGCATGCAAATAAGAACAACCTGCGCTTTAGTCCATTCACTCTCTCGAGCTGAATGTGTGGAAAATAGTTTAGGATTAACTTTCTCGAGTTGAACCCATGACAACCCAATACCCACAGACCATTAATTTAGTAATCTTGGTATTAAAACCTCTCTCTCGAGCAAGCCAAAAACACGAAGGTAGAGTTGCATTTGCAACTACAACCCTTTAAATTAAACCATAATTACTGAATGAAATGACTTCTAAACAACATTTAAACTAACAATTAGCAATACCCATAAGTTTAATCAACCCTTAATAACATAATCACACCCCAAGAATTGGGGTTTTAGCTAGACATCATAAAAAGATAGAAATCGTTATCAAATTGTGTTTCCATCAACTCGGTAGGATTAATTTCGTCTTTACAAAGGTCCAAATTGAAGAATATCAAAGACCTACTTCCAATTTCTCAAAAATGGAAAACTTCAATTTTTCAAAGCTAAGGAAAAGTTTAGTCTCGATACTCAGAGTTCAAAACTCAAAATTCTAAAAATTGAAACTAAGATTATGATAAAAGGTCCTAAGATTAATGTTTGAAAATGTATTGATAGTCGCCAAAAATATGTTGCGAAGGGCCATTCAATGCAGTAAGTCGGGCTCGCCGATTAGCTTGTTGATCCGCCCTTTGGTCAGTTCCATGGCCTTTTTGCTTTGGCCTTCAACATCCTCAAGTTCTGTAACTTTGGGAGATCCAACACTATCGCGAGACCACTCGGCGACACGCCGACTACTTCTTTCTCTCGCCAAATTGATTTTATCCTTCAAGGCTTGGCACACTAAAACTTTAGGCGGGGTAAAGACCATTCGGCGACTTGCCAAAGGGACTCGACGATCACCAGGCCTTCATTTCTTCGCTCTTTTAGTTCGCTTCATTCCTTTTTACAAATTAGTGTCCATTCTTTGTTCCTCGATTCAAATACCTGGAAATTAAGGGTTTTACATCAGTTATTGGCACAAAACAAGCATTTGAGGACACAAAATCTATCCAAATAAATCCCTAAATGAGTCCAAATCGTGGACTCATCATCTTCTAATGCATGATTTAATGTTAATACATGATATTTAGTTGAAATTATATTGATCCATGCATGATTTATTATTTTCAACTATGAATCAATGATGAACCCATGAGATATGAATTTTGAAGAATTATGCATGTCTTATGAAAATGATGTTTATGATAATAGGGTGATTTTGGTGAAAGTATCAATGTTATTGTGAAAGGTTTTCTCACATACGAATATGATCATGATTGTGAAAGGTATTTCTCACATATGGATTCACATTGGTGAAAGGTTTTCTCACCTATGCTTGAATTGTGTTTTAAGGAGCTATTTTATGTTTTGATCTTTATCATGTGGATTTGTATTGATCATTGCATTTCCTATGTTATATTGATGACTTTTATCTATTCCATTGGGATTTAGACTTAGCACCGAGAGGACTTTGAGGTGGAGGCTCAAATAGGGCAGTCTCTAGTAGCAACCTCTAGTCCCTAACTACGTACCCCCGTAGGATTTTCTTAAATGAACTAGAAAGTGGATCCAATTTAGCAAAAGATAATATGTATAGATTTTACCTTGGCAAGTAGAATCTCATTCTTTCAGTATGAGGGATATTCCAAATTCCATGATATAGCTCTCATGATCTTATTGTCGGTTAAAGCTAAGATCTCACATAAATGACTATGTTTCTTCCAAGCTTTTTCTTATGTCTCTTATTTTAAGTTTTTTGACTATATTTCATGATTTATATGTCATTGTTTCTTTAAGCTTTTAAATGTTTAATTATTCGTCATGCATTGCATGTTTACGCTATTTACGACACCATGTCTATTTTATGCATATTGTCTTATATTTAGTACATTTCATGTACTAATGCATACTTGTGCCTATATTGTCTCATTAATGTAGGATATGATGCTCATACCCCTCACTCTTGTGGTTGTTTGACTCTTCCAGATTCAAGAGTTTGGTGAATACTCATGTTCCGAGGATTAAGATACATTTACTCGTTCATGTCTTTCATTAGTTTTCTAACTTATATGTGATATGTGGGTTACGTCTCAATCACTTTCTTATGATGTATTAGATGACTTATTGAGACTTATGTTAGACTT
The DNA here is from genome assembly GCA_036250505.1 of Solanum acaule. Classification (NCBI taxonomy): domain Eukaryota; kingdom Viridiplantae; phylum Streptophyta; class Magnoliopsida; order Solanales; family Solanaceae; genus Solanum; species Solanum acaule. The sequence goes on along the minus strand of JAJOOR010035195.1, from coordinate 12,713 downwards.
CCACTTTGTCAAACTCTTTTGAAATATGAAATTCTACTTTTGAAATCTTTAATTCTTTTACCTTGTATGATGTATGCTAAGAGGCTTGTGTAGGGCCTCTCGGGATTCTATACACCATGTTACACCTAGGGTATACTTTGGGTCGTGACAAACTTGGTATCAGAGTTAGGTTTAGAATGGTCATAGGATGTCTAATAAGCCACGCCGAGTAGAGTATTGTTCATAAGTGTGAAGCGCACCACATTTATGAATAGGAAGTTATAAGACGTATAGGAAATTCCATTTCTTTCATCACTCTAATTTCGTGTAGAGTTTAACTCTATATGTCTCTCTCATAATCCTTATCAGATGCTTTTCATGATTTGACACTCGAAGAGTATACTTTAGGAAGAATATGAATGAGAATGTGGAACGAGAAGCTCCTCAAGAAACTCCTCAAGTTCCGGCCGACCTTTTGTTCGAACAAGTGACTAATGTGGAGTTTCGAGCTGTTTTTCAAGTGTTGGCTCAAGCCAATAGGGAGGTTGTGATCCCTGTGAACTCAAATGTTGGTACGACAACAAATAAAATGGAGGACTTCACTAGAATGAATCTCCCGAAATTTCATGATTCGAAGGTTACAATCAATGAAAAATTCCCCATAAAAAGGGTACAATCTAACATGCTTATAGTTTTATTTGTTTTATTTTTCTTTCTATGATTGCCATCGTTGTTTTGTTATTATAGTTCCCCTAATAATTCCCCTAAAAAGGGTACAATCGTATATACAGTAAAACCTCATTAAATTAATACTCAGTTAATTAATAATCTGTCTAAAATAATATTTTCCTTAGGTCCCAACTGGGCCAACGGAAAAAATCACACTCATTTTGATAAGATAATATATTTTCAGAAGACCCTTATATAAATATATAGTCTCATTAATATTATAAATTAATAATTCTTTAAAGGTACAAATATATCTAAGACAATTTAGTGAAATATGATTCTATTTTGATTTGATTCTTTTGTTAAAATTTAAATCTAATTGACGCTCATCTCTAACTTTTCTTTTTGCATCCAGAAGTTTCGATGTTGTCTTTTCAAACTACACCATTAAATTGTGAAGAGTTGTAGATGTGATAAGTGTTTCCTTACGCGTAGCTGGTTCCAAAAATATTGTATTATCTCTAACTTTATGATCAACATTATTTTTTTTCAATGGTATCCACAATTTGTCCTAAGCTTTAAACCTCTGAACATGATCATTTTCCACCCATCCAACATGATATTAACGTCCATTTATTGCGGTAATCGAGATCATTAATCATGACTTCAAGTTCACGAATGACATTTTCACAAGTGGGTTCATTCAAATTCTCTGAGATTTCATCCCCGAATGAATTTTGCGGTATCGAAACACTCTTTAAATTAATAATATTAATTCATCGATTAAATAATACAGCTACTAAATAATAATATTTCATGGTCCCACCTATATTAATTTAGTGAGATTTTACTGTATTTCTAACTTTATATTATATTTTTCTTAAAAAATTACATTGCTTACATTCTTACTTCATAAGATTTGCATATATCCTATTCTCTCCGGACCTCACTTGAAAGATTACGTTGATCAATATGTTATAGTTTAATAATTATTATTTTTTCCTTTAGATGAACTTAAGTTTCATGTTCATACGTGGTCTATTTAACTTTTAACTATATATAAATTAGAGGTTAAAGGTTAATTAAAAGTTGACAAGTCATATATTGATATTTGGTATATCAAAATACATCACATCAACCTAAACTTAACTGTTTAATTTATTTTTTTCAATAACTAGAAATATAAATTTGTACAACTTCTCAGGAATACCAAATTTATTCTTATTATTGTCATTATTACATATATACGTGCGGCGTGCCTACTCCCTACTGTAGAGCAAATAAGGATCCTTTATTCCTGTAACAAATATAATAAATATATATATTCCCCAAATCAGAATTTCTCTGCAAAACAACTCATAAGAATATTTATAATTCCACCTTTTTTTTTTCTTTTTCTCTTCCTTTTTATGGTGGTTTCTTGATTGGTTTTTATTCTATGCCAGCCAATACTGAAGAAAAAATGGATGGATAGCTATAACCCAATTTACTAAAAGGGCCATGGAGAAAAAGAAAAGGAACAAAACTTATAGGGTGTGTTTGGTATTAAGAAAAATATGCTCCACAGAAAATGATTTTCTAGAAAAAGTTTTTTAGAAAATAAGTCGTGTTCTTACTTATTTTCTAGCGTTTGGCAAGTAAGCAAGAAATATTATCAAGAACATGCATATGTCATCTAGCAAAACACTATGGAAACGGATGGGGAGTGGTGGAGATTGGGGGATTTAGGTGCGTAGAAAGGAGACACTAAATTTGAAATGGTACTTATGCAACTTGTTTTCCCTACTTCCATTACGAAAGTCATTTTCCTCATTTTCAGGAATTTGTTTTCCTAGATTATATATTATCCAAACATTTTGACCAACAAACATAGATTATTTTTTTTAAAAAAATGAAAAATATTTTCCTCCATACCAAGCATACCCTTAGGAGAAAAATCTAATCATTTTTTAAAATCAAAATTGGAGGAAAATCTAATTAAATACTAATTCTTCTATTGCAAATTTGTATCTTACAATAGTATTATTTTTTCCAAATTATTGCACCTATATTTTCTCTTTTTACGGTTAATTATTTTCAACAAACCGACGCATTCGCTATAGTGTCATGATCTCTTCTTTTTTTTGGTTTGTAGAATTAGAGTTCATGTTATGTGTTTTTTCTCCTCAAATGTTCATGCATGTTGTGTGTTTGATATTCTAAATGATTTGATTGAATATAATAAAATAAGAAATTATTATTTTTTTAATCTAAATTGTTCGTTTGGAAATTTTCTGAAATAGCTAATCATAGATTTTTCTTTTCGTCGGAATAGTAAAGTTATTATGCTTATTACTAAAATGCGTTGAAGCTGAAATATAATCAATGTATATCTTTTTTATTAAATGTTGAAGTAATCATCAGAAGAAGAATTATGCAAGAAGTGAAATACATTCTGAAAAATTTGAACATCCATCAAAGAGAGCAAATGAAACGCTAGCTTTTGTAAAAAAAATTGATGGTTTCAGAATTAAGTTTCATTCTATACATATCAAATTATGACTACTTCCAAAAATAAAATAAAAAATTTAAAAACTATCTCAATTATGTCGAACTTCCCAGTTTTTAAATAATTGCTGAATGTCTATGAATATATGATCAAATTTTATTTTGTGATATTTAAATTAGGTCCATTTTTTTTTAAAAAAAAAGTCTATGGGAAGACTTGATCAATCTATGATTTATATTTCAATCTTTGGCTTAGAGAAAAATATTCTTCTATATATATTCAGCGGACAAACTTGATGTTCAGAGAATAATTTTTATATAATTATTAAAGGTTGTAATGAAGCAAAAAAAAAACCTATTCAATCCTTAATTAGATATCATTTCAAATTTAATCATTGAAAATAATGTCGTATTTGATGACCGGAGCAATTTACCTTTCAAAATAAGTTTTTCTATCGTGATTTTAGATTTATCAAATCTCAAAAAACGAACAACAAATATTAAATATGAAACCAACGAAAAAAAAGAATATATAGCTTGTGACTTGTCATATGCGCCAATAATTCCACATGTTTTTGCCACGAAAACAATTAATCAAATTATCTAGAGATTATAAATGTATGAGTACATTGAATCAATAAGATTAGTGTCACCTAATTGGAATTTCCCTCGCACTATAATCATGCAAAAAGAAGAATTGTTTTGTTCCATGTCCTAAACATGTTTATTTATCTTAGAACCCAATGATTGTCTAAGTCACTTGTTTTCTTAACCTTTATTAGGTTAATTATTTGGTAAAATAATTTAAATAAGGCGAGACAAAGTATACACATACACATTTAAACGTGCATACCTCAAATTAATTGAAAAATCGTTGAAATAATTGAGATGTATATTTAATATGTTCACATTAATACTAGTATACCACCAAACATATTGGACTGTCCAGACCGATGTAGTTTGTTATGATAACTCTTAAGGGGTTATTTGGTTATTGGTTACTAGACTTATACATATTAGTTACGTAGTATTTAGTTATTTCATCTTTTATCTTATATAACGTAATACATAAATAAATTTATAAGTTATACTTATTCTGTAGAATTATAAAACAATCACCGAACTCTTTATTTAAAGATAAAATTTATACAAAATAACCAAAAGAAAACTATGAAAAATAATATTAGCTATATGAAATTTAACATATAGTGCATATATAAATAACTCTCTTTCTAACTAGCAATTAAATGACCGTAACGTTTGAGTTTGAATCCATTTTTGTTTGGGAGTAACAATTGGAGATTCATTTTTTGTATTCTTTCCCTCCTAATTGCAAGATGCAAAAAAATACGCGCAACAATTATTAGCTCTAATATAAATCAATAATTAATTTCCTTTATTAGGTATTTTGCCTTTTCTGCATTAGGTTCAACTCTTTTGCTTGAAAAGACATAATTTTTTATATTAAAAATTAATTTTTCGTATTATTTATTTATATTAGTAAATTAAGAATTATTCTTATTGTCAAATAGCTATAAAGTGATAATAACTAAATTATTTTTTAAAGCATAATTAATAAAATTAATTTAATAAAATATTTTTTAATGAATATTTTCATTTTAAAAAGCGACAAATAACTTGAGTCAGGTAAAATTAAATGACCGATTAATTTTCTTATTTAAAAAGAAAAATCTTTCAAGATTTGATTGGCCGCAGAAGCATAAACATTTTCGTAGATGACCTGTCTATGGACAAATATAGAATACGCCAAATATGAATTTTCATTTTCAAGCTTTACCTAACCCCAATAAGTAAATTTTAGTTTAATATCTAAGTATTATTTAACTGATTAGACACCACTTAATGCCTTTTCTCTCTCATTCTTTTTTAACAATGATTTAGATATCTATTTTTGCCATATTTTTTTAACCTATAATGGGTTTTTTTGTAAAGGATTTAAAGTTTGTAATTAGTCACTAGTTATAATATAATTGACTCATGTATTCCTTGTTAGCTTTTTTTTTTCGTCGTATTCCTGTTTATATTTCACTACATCCTCTAATGTGTCAAATCTGGAATTTTGCCAAACCAATCGAATCCCGTTTAGAAAAAGATTAAAGATAACGAGAAGATCGACGATGATGTTACATATTGTATTGAGGCAGGGTGGATGAAATGGAGATTGCATTGGGTAGCTAGCTTGTGTGATAAGAGTGTGTCATCAAAACTTAAAGGTAATTAAGCTCTATATAGAGTAGTTGTTAGACAACTATGTTGTATGGATGGAGTATTGATCAATCTAGAAGATGAAAATAGCGGAAATGAGGATGATGAGATGAATGTGTTGACATACTAGGAGATACTCCCTCAGTCTCAATTTATGTGACACATTTCGTTTTTTGAGAGTCAAATAGTTTAAGTTTGACTGAGGATTTGCTCATGAAATTTTCAATATTTTTAAAATGAAACTTATATATTTGTAAACTACATAAAAAATACTATAAGTACCAAAAAAATGATAATTCAAATTATTTAAAAGATATAGGAAATATTTACGGTCAAAGGTAAACTTGTTTGAATCTCGAAATCCAAAATGTGTCACATAAATTGGGACAGAGGGAGTATATCATTTAAAGACAAAGATATTTGAGACAAGGTATGAGCGACAATCGTGGTGGACAAGATGAGTAAAGTGAGACTGAGATGGTTCAGACATGTAACGAGAATATATGCATGGATGTCTCAATGAGAAGGTGTGAGGATGACTATAGTAGGTCTGAAGAAAGGTAGAGGTAGGCTGAAGAAGTATTGGAGAGAGGTGATTAAAAAAGGCATGCACATCTGCCAGTGGCGGAGCTAGGATTTTTAATGAGGGGGTTCAAAATCTGAAAAACTAAATACACGAACTAACCGAAGGGGATTCAACATCTACTATATATACATAAAAAAAAATTTAACCATGTATAAATAATAATATTTTCCGCCGAAGGGGGTTCGGATGAACCCCCTACCATAAGGCTGGCTCCGCCCTTGACATCTGCAACTTAACGGATACGAAGGTTGAGGATTACAATATAAGGCTAGTAGTTGATCAAGCATAGTCTAGTTTTCCTTCTCAGTTTTATTACTATTATCCTCATATTGTTTTATCCTTCTGTTATTTTTATTTGCTGTTTAACTTATCTTGATTATCGTATTATTACCTGTTGTTAGGTTCACTTCGGCAATATTTATCTGTACAATATTGTATTTTCTTTGCAAATTAAACCTACTTTAACATATTTTACTTGAGTCAAGATTCTATTAAAAACAATTTCTTTATACCATCATAAGGTAAGAATACTACAATCTACGTATATCTCTTTTTGTCCATACTTTATTTGTTATGAGATTATACTAAATATGTTATTAGTGTTGTAATCTCCAATTTGATAAGGAAGAATCAATTATTTAAACATATAGACAGGTATGTTATAGGTTGGAAACCATACCCAAAAAGATGCACTTAAATGCATAGTGATTTACTTGCAATTTTTTCATTAAGAAGCTAAGTTATGAAATTGTACTCGATAAGCATACATCACATGCACACAAATATTAGTTGTATGACCTAATACTCCGTCTATCCAAAATAAATGTCGTATTTCATTTTTTCGAAAGTCATAATCTAATAAATTTTAAAACTAAATTGGATTAGTATATGCACGTGTATTTGCTGCCACAAGCCATATGTCAAAGAACTGCTGTGAGGAATTGTACGTTTTGGTTTCTTTTCATATGTAGTTTTCTTTTTGTAGGTTTGTGCAATTAATTTCATTTTACTTTTTCTTTTTGTAATAATTTTCTTCTTTTTTTAGTCAAAGAAATTGAATTGTGAAAGGGTTTGACCAGTCTTGAGATTATCATCATTGGATCCCACGCTTTCTGACTCTTACACCTTCTTTAATCTTCACACTTCTGCCAATTTATAACTTGCTTGACTTTCTATTTCTTAGACTATTTTTCACATTTTAGAGTATTCTTGTCCTCATATTCTCCTGACAACTCTGCCTTTGATGTTGAATGCATTTGTTTTTGGACATAAGACTTGGATTCTTGGTTTTGTTTTGTTCACTTTAGAAGTGACAGGAGAAAGATCAACCAAACACTAAGGACCAATATGGATTCTTGTGTAATGGTGGGACAGTTTCATTCTTGATCAAAGTTTTCGAATTTGAGCTTTGAGTATGGAGAGAATTTTATTGGGAGTGTCCTTGTCGAGCTTTGCACTGTACGATCTAAATTTAGTCAGGGCTCAAAAATAAACTAAACACTAGGAGGTCGTGTGGTACCTGGTTAGAGTTGTGTGTATAAATAATATGACATTAGTCATGCATATGTTAGTTATTCCACTTTTTATAGGCCAAACACATATGCAAACCCTTAAACTTGTTCCTAAATTTCATTTTGACACTTTAACTCAACATTGTTTCATTTTAACCCTTCAACTCCAATTTTTATGTCCTATGTTGGTACTTCTTTCCAAAGAATCAACAAAGTGGGATGTGTGTACTTCACATGCCATGATATGGCATAAAAACCAATAAAAGACACATACACAACTCCTCTAACTTGCCCCATTTTTCATTTTGTCATGCTAACTTAGCCTTGTTCTATTTTAATCCTTCAACTCTATTTTATATAGCATCATTTATACACAAAATACTAAATTTATGATTTCTTTATTTTCATTTATGTTCTTCATTTCCACTTTTTCATTTTAAAAATCAACGTCATATCTTTTTTTTTAAAAAAAAATAAATAATGGATGAACACCATTTTTTAAAAAAAATATTTTTTTAGAGTTTATGTACATTATTGTGTGAATGACGAAAGTGTATTGGTTTTCTTTTTAAAACAATTAATTAAATTAAATAACACCACATATTCTTTTTTTCATATCTAGTCTATTTGAACTAATTCAAATATCAGCTTTCTAATTTTTCATTCAACTAAATACGAGTAAAAAAAACTCATGCTAATTGCTAATTACTAACACTACAAAAAAATGTTGAAACTCGATAGACTTTGTTAGGCTGTCATTGATTTTCTTAAGAAAGAAAATCGACGCACTTTCGTCGATTATTTTTCACGCAAAAATATAGGAAAACTCTTAAAAAGAAATTGTTACTTTTTTTTTATAAAAAAAAAATCAATGATCATCCGTCAATTTTAATTTTTTACAATAACTAACGGATGAATGCCGATTTTTAAAATGCAAAATTGCAGTTGAATAACATATATAGAAATAAAGAAATCATAAAATTAGTATTTTGAGTTAAATGGTACATAAAAGAAATAAAATTGAAGGGTAATATTTTATTAGTTTTTTTATTTTTTATTTTTTGTCGTTCACTCTCTTAGAGAAAGTGTGATGCACACACTCTGTCACATCACTTAGAAGTGCCAAAATGGAACATAAAAATTGGAGTTGAAGGGTTAAAATGAAATTAGGTTAAGTTGGAGTGTCAAAATAAAATTTAGGAATAAATTTAAAGATCTGCATATGTGTTTGACCCTTTTTATACTACATAAAATAATACATAATTTCTTTCCTAACTTATATTTGTATTCCTTATACCGGTTTCTAGAGATTACTATGGTTTGAACTTTGAATGATTAAGTAACATTTTGGTGAATGATTTATGCTAAGGTAAAAGGGAAAAAAGAGGGTGGGCTAGTTCGGAATGGGGTCCATCAGAGTGGGACTTGGGATGATAGAGTAGGGCTATTATTCAAAGTTAGGCTACTTGATAGAGCATGGTACACTTTGTTAACTATTATTCTCCTTCTATTTCTACCATTTTCTTCACTGAAATTGAAGTAAAAATTCTAGGGGTACTATATTTGAATATCATTATTTAACATCTATGTATAAAGCTATCAAAATGGGCTGGCCCAACTCAACCCTAACGAACTAGAGAGTTAAATGGGTTGGAACGGGCTGACCCTTTTAATTAAAGGGCCTATAAAATAGCAGTCCAACCCAATCCTAAGCGGGCCATGGGTTGGGACGGATTGACCCTTCAACAAAAAAACGGACAACATTTTCCTCTTAAAAAGAATACGAACGTTGATGTCCGATGAACACGACATCAATACATACATAAATTCATTCTTGAATTACACATACTTCAGTGAATATTTACAAAATAAATACATAATAGCCAAGATACAACATTCATAAGATTCATTCGAGCAAAAAATATTACATGATCACTATTTTCATAAACAAGACAATAAAGGAGAAGTAAAAAATTTGGCATAAAAACAAAAGTAAAAGAGGTCAAAGATTCATAGTTATAATGGAGTAATTGACTTGGGCTAATAAGAAAATTTAGTGTCTTAATGACCCTAAAATGTAAAAGATATGTAAAAAATATAGTCTTGATTTTATATTGATATTTTAAAAATATTTATTGATAAAATCTTAATAAGTAAAACACTACTTAAAATATATATAATAAATATTTTTAAAATTCACAGCCCACGGGCTGGCCTCGAAGGCTTGCGGGTTGGGCCTACGAGGCCAGCGGGCCAAATGAGCCTGGGCTAAAAAGCCTCGTTCCTAAATGGGCTGAAAAAATTGAGCCCAACCCCATTTAATTCAAGGGTTGGGTTGGGCCGGCCTAGCGGGCCAAGCCCATTTTGACGGCTCTATCTATGTATTTTTAAATTATTTTTTTTGCATGTCTATACATTTTGAAAAAAAATATTATGCGTTTAAAGTTAGATTTGATAAAGTCTATTCGTTTGAAGTTTCATATATATGACGAAGTTTAAATATTTCTGAATGAAATTCAAATTTAACTTCAGCCATATATGTATGAGCTTCTATAAAAAAAAAATGCTTGAAGTTTGAGCAACAATGATAGACATCATCCACATATTGTTTGCAAACAATATAGATCGACAAAAATATTTTCATTAATATCTAAAAATTTCCTCTCGAATACATTCATATAGTCTGTATGAAAAATCAAAGATTGGGTTGAATATTCAATGATACATTACTTAATGAGTGGGATGTATTCATGTTTTTCATAAAATCTTCAGCATAGTCTTTGATTTATATAAGTCTGAGCAATATTCGTCTGGTGGACTTTTCCACTTCAATACAGCCCAATCATGCTCCCATGGTATTTCCATCATCATTCACATTGTATACTTACAGATTTTACAAATACATTTTTTTCATAACCAAGCAATTTATACCATCAATCACAAATACTTTTCAAATGTATTTTTACATTGATAAACTTAAAAAATATACAAATTTATATTTTTATACATATTCATATCCACAAATAATATACATATACAAATAAACACATTTGTATACTGTCAAAGTTATACATGTTCAATACTTTCATAATCAATCCATTTATACAATAATCACAAATATTAATCAAATATTTTTTTACATCGACCTAATACAAAAATATACAAATTTACACATTTATATATAACAATTCATAAATTCATTACTTTATCAAACAAAAGCACACACCTTTAACCGATACATATACAATTCATATATACATTTGCAACAAATCCAGCAGATCATAAATCCATTGACAACTGAAGTAATATACAAATGGTGTTATGTAATTTTCAAACTAATGATTCAAATAGAATTCTTATTATACAAATCTAAACACAAAATTTTCAAACAATTCACCATCAAGACTACAAATTTGTTGCTAAGAAGTTCAATTGAATACGAAAAATATCAGTTGTATTAATAGAATTCTTATTAGACAAATCTAATTACGAAATTTCCAAACAATTCATCATCAAGATTACAAATTTATTGCTAAGAAGTTCAATTGAATACGAAAATTATCAATTGGGTTATTTTTTGACGTTTAAAATATGAGATTTTCTCAAAAGAAAGGCTTACCTGGAGTTGAATATGCAAACAATATATATCAACCAATTTTTCTTCGATTGATTAAAGCTTTAGTGTTATGAGGAATCCAGTTGATATAGTGTTTTTTAATCATAACAAAACTCGTTTTTGGAAAAATATTTTAATGAAAAACGTTTAGCTTGAATCATTAAATTCTCTAATTGTTTGTTACCATATTTAGTGTCCATGTATCAATTAATTTAAAAAAATATTTGTATAAATTAAAATCATAAAAATCAAGATATACAATTTTAAGGTTCCATAGCAAACTACAATATACCCATGGAGCGTAATTAGATAAACTATAGCTATAGAGCATTAGTAGCTTAAATCAGTTTGCCATATATGAAATTTGCCCTTTTTACTATATAAAAATGTATGACTTACATAAATCTCATAGTGTAAGGACCTAAATTACATTCTATCCCTACTCTTTTTCAATTTACAAAACCCCCTTAAAATCAATGGTATTCAGATACATAGCAAACAAGTCGGATACATTAAATTTGATACATTGAAACAAATTCATTTACACTTTTAAAGGAAAGAGAATATAAATTTGATTGTGAGTTCCCCAAATCACGATAATCTAGTTGATTTCAATCTCTCCCAAATCTTAACAGATTCAATCAATCAAAATTAAAATTTTCTTCTCTCAATTCTCTTCCAAATCTGCCCACCTTCAATTCAAAATTCAAATTTTCTTCTCTCAATTCTATTCTAAATTTGTCTAACTTCAAACAATTCAAATTTTCTTCTTTCAATTCTTATCCAAATCCTATTATATTAAAGAAAATAAAAAATAATAGTTGATACATGATGAATACATTCAAGAATCTGGGAAAGCAAGGTGAGTTATGAACGATACATAAGTAATGGATTTCAAATTTCTTCTCCCAATTCGTCGAAGATCCTTTCAATTTTGATTCAAGATTATCAAAAAAATTGAGACGATACATCATGAATATTTTGATTTTGCTGAGACAATGAAGAATCTGGAAAAAAAGATTTGACATTCAAGAATCTTTCTTTGTACCTGATATTAAGTATAAGTTTTAGTTGTTTGATTGTTTGTGATTGATACATATAAATAATTGTTTTATGGAATGTATCACTAATTTCTTTAATGTTAACAGGTTGTTGCATCATATGAGTATCTTTATTCACTCTATGATTTTGGAAGAATATACATAGTTTGCCATGAAAGATAAATATGCAATTGTGGAAGATTTCAAGTTGATAAGATACATTTTTTTTTATATAATGTATTATTTTGTAGTTGATAATAATGTATCTGATACAATACGGTTGTGAAATGTAATGACCCGAAAGGTCATTTTGGTAATTTTTCGTGGAAATGACTATTTTGCCCGTTCGGTAGTTGTCCCGAGTCCCATGTTTTGTGGTTGTAAAGTTGGTTTGAGGAAAAGTTGGTAAAAAGTTGAGTTTTTATGAGTTAAAGTTGGTTAAAAAGTGCTTTTTTGAGTCATTTGGAGTTTCGTAACTCGAATCGGATTTCCGTTGATTCCGGCAGTTTTAGAATGTCGAAACAGGTCTGTGTGAAGTTACGGAGTTGAATTTGGAGTTGAAACGAAGAATTGAGGTCCTAAGTTGCTAAAATTGTGAA
>JAJOOR010035194.1:0-17175 GCA_036250505.1 Solanum acaule | reverse complement strand
CCCCCCCCCCCCCCCCCCCCCCCTAAATTGATTTTTTAGAATAATATTTTTATTTTATTTATTAAATAGATTTTAAAATTATTTTTAACTTAAAATTACACATGTAATCATTTAATTGGTTGTTTGCCATATCATCAACGAGTGTAATACACTCTCCTTCAGCTTTTTGCTTATTGTCAAAAAAGTGTCAAAATGACATAACGGGACCCTATATAAGGTGTCTAAAATGAACATTGCCTAGTTGAGGTGTCTAAGTGAAACTTGGTGCCAACTTTAGGGTTTGGCCTTAAATAATTTAAATCTATTTTCACCCATATTTTGACCAATTTGAATTATTACATTAAATTAATTAGTTGTATTGATTATCCACTTGAATTACTAAATAGGACTTAGGAGTAATAATTTTGATGGTCATATACTGAGAATCTTTTTAGTCCATCTTTTTTTGTGTCGATTTAAAAATACAACTAGATGAAATTAGAATACAAGGATCAAGAGTTGACTAATTAATGAAGTAAGAGATAATGGTAAAAATAATAATTCTAGAAGTATTATTTTCTTTCGAGCTTTTCACTTGAACGATTACATAATGCGTTTTCTATCTAATCTATCATCAGTTATATTTATCAAAACACATCTCGAAACTAATGAGTCAGATATGGCCACGTGGATAAAATTTTATCAGTAAATTAAGTTGTCACACATTTTTTGTTGATTGTATTAAAATACTTGGTCTAATCAGATTTGAATTCAACATATATTTTGATAAATAATTGATGAGATAGTTCAAATAAGAAATACAGACAGACACCTGATAGTTTAGGTACAAAATTCACAAAAATAATGATACTTCAAATATGTTTTTGATCATCAATTCCTTTATTTGATAAGGAAAGGGGCGGAGTAAACTTAGGGTTAGGATGAACCCCATTCAAACGAAAAATTATATTATTTATATATAGATAAAATTATTTTTTAATGTAACTATAGACATATAGTATAGTAAACGTTGAACTTCATTCAACTAGATCGCGTACTTACTGCTTCAAATTTTAAATCTCCTTGATAAAAATCTTAGCTCCGCTACTGAGCGTATCAAATGCACCCTAGGATAGAAAATGCAGTAGGGTTTTGAATCTTATGAAGAAATAATTCTATAAATACTCACATCCATAGCACACAAAATCACACTTGAATTAGTATCTCTCTCTACAAAATATGATGGGGTTCTTGTACAACCATTTATTTCTGGCCATTTTCATACTTCTCATGGTTGCAACCAACAAAGGTACTTACCCTTTTGAAATTATGAATACATGATTTAATATTAATATTTTTTCACATATATATTATGTTCTACGTCAAATTGGACTTGACTTTAATATCATGTTGAATTAAGATCTGACCTTAGTTCACACCTTAAGAGATGGTTAAAAAGGAGAAGAATTATCCAAATCTTATTAGAAATCCATAGTTCTCGTCTTTCAGCGATGCGAAATTCATTCCATTCATCAATATATATTACATGAACCTCTTCATCTAAAAAGAGGTTAGTTATTTTTTATATATTATTTTAATTTGTGTCAATTTTTGTTAAAACTTATGATAATGGGAAGAGATGTGAGTTAAGGTAATAAATTGGTGCCAAGTTCCTAGACAACATGTAGCTATGAAGGCGGTCTCAGTGGGGAATGCTTTGGATATTAGTTCTATTGCACCATTGCTTGTTAAGACATGTAGGAGGCTTACACGACGGGCTATTAGATCAGTTGGTAGAGCGTCCCCTATCAAATGGTTGTCATGTTAAATAGAAGCAGAAACATGTTGTTTGCTTGATTTAATTTCTATTTACATTAGATGTATGTTCTTTAGTTTGATAAGTCAAACCAATAATACATAAAACCGAACAATACCAATCGATTGTGTAAAACTTTTAGAGAAATTGTGTATTTAGCTCGACCCAAAATAAATAATACTATTATACCTTGTTAAGAGTATTTTTATATTGTTTTATTCCAATAATTGATATCATGACTAATGATTTGACAAAGTGAATATGAAGATTGTGGAGTGACAATGTGGGGCCCATCTTAGTGCCTTTTATCATTTACAGATCGGTTTATTGTCAATTGGAGACACATAAACAAAAAAGTAGTCTACAGTGTGCTTTGGTAATCTTAAATACTCATATGATTTGGATGGCACACAATTTATTAATCTATATATGTCTATAAAGTGATGAGTCATGTATATGTAGAACTTAATTAGTTCGAAAGGGAGATGGTTAGGTAGGAGCATATTATTAATTCTATATTGGTAACATTATTAAAAAAAACATACATATTATAAGATGTAAAAATATTTTCAATAATCTAAGGCCTCTTTAAGAAAAATCGTGTGAACTCAACTAAAGCAATTAAAACCATATTATATTGAAAGTATTTTAAATTTACTAACCCTACATAATAAAACACCCTACAACTAGAATTAGAAAGAGTCATTTTTTGAAAGAATGAAAATTTGGAAATTTGAAAAAATTAAGTCAAGTATGAGTTTTGGGTCAACTTCAAACGACCATAAATCCTAGCTCATGATGAGTTAGGTGTGCTACAAGATACCTTAGGAAATATCTTTGAATTATCTTACCAACGCCACCAAGTTTGCATGATTTTGAGTTCGTATGAGGGAGATATGCCCATTTGAAGTTGGGCTGACTAGATAAGGAAAGTCAAAACCGGATTTTAAAGGGGTATTTTGGTGTTTTCATTACCCAATTAATTAAATCCGTTTTTAGTAAATTATTTGGGGTATAAAATGAGTTAGTTCAGTTTACGTAGTTGAGAATTACTCTAGGGCTTTGAGAGAAGAGAAAAGAGGAGGAAAGGAGAAGAAAAGTTCAAGGTTCGTTAAGTTCTTGTGAGTTTGATTGTGAATTTCACCAAGGATCCAATCCTACGAGGTATGTGAGTTCACATAGCATTGAGTTCATTCACCCACGCACCAAACATGTTTATTTTAGTATGATTACGTCCTAAAAGATTGAGACTTTGATGTTCTTGCGTTGTGTTCTTGAATTTGGGATGAGATTAAGGAGTTCTTGAGAATTTAAGGTCGATTTTAGAGTTCTGTTTGATTAGATTCTTGTGTACATATGTTGGGTATCTGAATCTAAAGAGAAATTGAGAAAAAGAGTCGAATTTAGGTGAATTGGGGTTAGAAAACGAAGAAGGAACAAGTCGGGAAAAACTGGGTACCAGGTCCGCTCGCGGACCTGTTCCTCAGGATTTGAAAAATGTTCTCCACGTCGCGGAGTGGTCACAGACCGTTCTGCCTCAAAATTTATTTTGCGACCGAATATCTAAATGCATCTCTGCATCGCGGACTTGCTTCCAAATAGTGATTTCTTGATCTTTTCTCATGTTTAACTATCTAAAAACACTTTTAAACATCATTAGATCTTTCCTATCACAAATCACAATCCTTGAATCTATAATTCAATTCAAGGAAAGTTAAGAGTCAAGTCAAGAGACGTTAAGAGTCAAGTCAAAAGAAGTCCATAGAGTTTTCCAAGAGTCTTTTACAAATGTTTTAACTTTGTTTTAAGACTTGAGTTTTGAGTTGAGTAAAGAATAAAGATTGAAGTTCATTTCTTCAAAAGGGTATATCGGGACTATGTATTCCCAAAGAGTAAAATGTGTTCCACATTTAAACAAGAAAAGGAAAGTTTTCTTTCCAAAAGAGCCTTTGAGCTAGTTTTCAGTTAAAGAGTAAATGCTTTTACAATTAAGAAAGAGAGGAAACTTTGATTTCCAAGAGGAGCCTTTGAGCTAAGTTTTGAGAAATTATTTCAAACCACAAAAAGAAGTATGTTTTTAAACATAAGAGCTAGTATCATATTTTGGGAGTAGTATTGAGCACCGATATGGGGGAGAGTTCTGAACACTCCCAGCCCCTATAAACCATGTAGCCACCATGGGTAGAAAAAGGGTCATACTTTTTAGATGATTCCTTAGTGCTTTTTAGCATAGACTAGTGGATCCACTTAGTAGTCAGGTTCTATACCCACGGCAAGGTATAGGAAGACCCTAGAAGTGTGAGACAAAATGATGTATCATCACAATAGCTCTTAAGTGATGGTTGTAGGTTAGAGAAACGTCCACAACAGTGTTTTGTATTTTTATATACATTTCAGAGTTTATATTGTATCTTTGCATACACACAGAATTACTATTGTATTTCTAAATACACAGAGTTGTTCCATGTTTTAAAAGCTTTTCTTTATATTGTATTTACATTATTGCTTTATATTGAAATGAGTTTAGTTCAGTTGAGTTGAGTTGAGACCAGGTTTGTTCTTTCAGTTCCTTTCAAGCCTATGTTTTGTTTTAGTATTCCCCTCGCATGCTCGTACATTCAATGTACTGACACCATTTGGCCTGCATCGTTGTTATTATGCAGATACAGGTAACCAAGATCAGCATCCAACGCTTCATTGATCTAGTTGAGCATTCAGAGTCTTGTGGTGAGCCTCCTTGCTTTCCGGAGGATACCTATTTACATTGCTTTAGTAGTTTTCAGTTTTTAGGATGATCGGGGGTCTTGTCCCGACATCCCTCCCAGCTTTAGAGGCTTCATAGATAGATAGTTAGTTAGATAATTTGTCACTAGTTTGATATTTGCTTATGTTTTGAGACTTGAGTTGCCATCTTGGCTAGTTGAATGTTATTTTAAGACATTCTAAATTTATTTCATGAATTCATCATTATAGACTATTTTTCTTGTGTTTAAGTCTTCCACTGAGTAGTAAGCCAGGAGAAGGGTTCACTTGGGGCCAACAATGGTTTTCAAGTGCCAGTCCCATCCACGGTGTATGCTCGAGGGGTGACAAACTTGGTATCAGAGCACAGAGTTCAATAGGCCTAGGGAGTCTATGAAGCCGTGTTTGTAGAGTCCTAGTTATCAGTGTGAAGTGTGCCACATCTATAATTAGGAGGCTTTAACACTTAGGAATGTTCTTACTTCTTTCATACTCATTTCGTACGATATAATGTATCTCTATAAAAGCTTCTTCTAACTCGTTCTTGCGCGTGTCTTTCAGATCATGCCTCCACGAAGAGCTGTCCGAGGTCATCCGGCTAGAAGGAATGTTGAACCACATGAACAAGGTGTACCTAATGCACTAGAAGTGCAACCCCAAGGAGAGGTCACCAATGCTGAGTTTCGTGAGGTTTCCGAATGTTGAGCCAAGTTGCAACCAACCAAGCTGGGCAACAGAGAGGGAGTCAACAGGAAGTGGCTATCACTTCAAGGATTCGTGAGTTCTTAAGGATGAATCCACCAAGCTTCACAGGTTCAAGTATTACTGAGGATCTAGAGAATTTTATTAAAGAGCTACAGAAAGGTTTTGAGATCATGCATATTGCTGATACTGAGAGGGTGGAACTAGCTGCATACCAAATGAAGGGTGTCACTAGGATATGGTTCGACCAATGGAAGAAGAACCGAGCTGAGGGAGAACCACCTGTGAGTTGGGCTTGTTTTGAGGAGGCCTTCTTGGGGTGTTTTTCTTACCGAGAACTGAGAGAGGCTAAGGTACGAGAGTTCCTCAATTTTAAGCAGGATTCTTTGAGTGTTCATGAGTACAGTCTGAAGGTGACACAACTTTCCCACTATGCTCCGGAGATGGTTGCTGACATGATGAGCAAGATAAGTTTATTCGTTGCTGGGTTGTCTCGCCTTTCAAGAAAGGAAGGCAAGGAAGCTATGCTGATAGGGGATATGGATATAGCAAGGCTAATGATCCATGTGCAACAAGTTGATGAAGAAAAACTGAGGGATAGAGAAGAGTTTAAAAATAAGAGGGCTAAGACATCATAGAATGAGTCCGAGCAGTAAAAGAGTAATGCGAACCGGTCTTCCTTCCAACAGAAATAGAAGGGACCTGCTCCATCATCTGCTAGTGCACATGTACCAAAGAACAAATGTGAGTACAATAGTAAGAATTTTAGAGCTAAACCTACCTATTCTCAAGGTAGTATGGCACAATGGGGTAGTAAGCCTCCTGCATGTGCTAAGTGTGGTATGAACCACTCAGCGATGTGTCGTGATGGCTCTACTAGTTGCTTTAAGTGTGGCAAGAACGGTCATTTTATGAGAGAATGTCTAAAGAATATGCATGGTAGCGGTAATGGGGGCAATAGAGCCCAGTCTTCTTCAGTTGGTCCACCAAACAGAGTTGTATCTAGAGGAGCTACTTCAGGGGCAAGCAGAGGAGGAAACCATCTTTATGCTTTCACCAGTTGCCAAAAGCAAGAGTCCGATTCGCCACCTATTGTCACAAGTATGATCCAAGTCTTTAACTTTGATGTTTATGCTTTGCTAGATCCAGGAGCGAGTTTATCATTTGTAACTCCTTATGTTGCGATGAATTTTGATGTTCTTCCTGAGAAACTTAGTAAGACCTTCAGTGTTTCTACACCTGTTGGTGAGTCTATTTTAGCAAAGAGAGTTTATTGTGATTGTCCCATTTCCATCAATCACAAGAGCACAATGGCTGATTTAGTTGAGTTAGACATGGTAGATTTTGATGTGATTGTACGTATGGACTAGCTTCATGCCTGTTATGCCTCAGTTGATTGTAGAACTCGAGTTGTCAAGTTCCAGTTTCCTAATGAGCCAGTTATAGAGTGGAGGATTAGTTCAGCAGTGCCTAAGGGTCATTTTATGTCGTACCTTAAGGAAAGGAAGTTAGTTTCCAACGGGTGTGTCTATCACTTAGTCTGAGTTAATGACTCCAGTGTTGAGATACCTCCTATTCAGTCAGTTCTTGAGGTAAAAGAGTTTCCAGAAGTCTTTCTAGATGATCTTCCCGAAGTCCCTCCTGAGAGATAAATAGACTATGGTATAGATATTCTTCCCGATACTCGTCCTATATCTCTTCTGCCATATAGGATGGCACCAATAGAGTTAAAAGAGTTAAAAGAGTAGTTGAAAGATCTCCTAGAGAAAGGTTTAATTTGACCAAGTGTCTCACCTTGGGGCGTTCCGGTCATGTTTGTGAGAAAAAAAGATGATTCCCTTAGGAAGTGTATAGATTATGATCAGTTGAACAAGGTTACCATCAAGAATAAGTATCCTCTTCCGAGAATTGATGATCTCTTCGATCAACTTCAGGGTGCCACTTATTTCTCTAAGATAAACCTCAGATCTGGCTACCATCAGTTAAGAGTAGGGGAATGTGATATTCCAAAGACAACTTTCAGGAGCTGTTATGGTCATTATGAGTTTCTAGTCATGTCATTTAGTTTAACTAATGCACCTGTAGCATTCATGGACCTTATGAATAGAGTATTCAAGCCTTATTTAGATATGTTTGTTATCATATTCATTGATGACATACTAATCTATTCGAGGAATGAGGAAGATCATGCTAGCCATCTCAGAATAGTTCTCCAAACTCTAAAGGATAGGGAGTTGTATGCCAAGTTCTCTAAGTGTGAGTTTTGGCTTGAGTCTGTGGCCTTCTGTAACGACCCAAACAGTCGTAATTTAGGAGAAACAAAAATTCAGGAAATTCTGGGACACTGTCTCGCCAGGGCGGGCCAGATGCCGCTAGAGTGGGGTAAGTCGGGGCCAAAGTGGGATAGACGAGGCAGAACGTAAATAACATGAAATCCTATTTCCTCCTTCTTCCAAAAATACCTAATTTAGTCGTAAAACACCTTAGAAACCCCCAAAAAGCTGCTGCAAGCTTGGGAAGAAGGGAGAGAGAGATTTCAAGTGTGAAGATGTCGATGGATTGCAAATTTCTGGTCAAGATCACCGTCACAAATTCTAAAAAAAAGAATCAAAGACCAAAACACTATGCAGATGCTTGGCGCCAGGTAGGCTAGGTTTTATGAATTGAGTAGTTTAATTCTGTGCTCACTGCGTAATATATGTGAATTGATGGTAGGATTTATGCGTAGGCCTTCGTGCACCGAATGATTTATGATTTAAACCCTAGGAAGAATCCTTAGACGATGAATTAGGGCTGAGTATGGTCAAATTATAGTTTGCATGAGGTGTGTTGATGAATAATCAATTGTGAGGGTGGTGATCTCATGATTCAGTGATGTATGTTGTTGTTGCTTTATTGTGATACGTGTAGGTATACGAAATATGCATTGTTGACTACACTTGTTGTAAATAAGGATAGATGAATGATGAATTCCATGAATCATGACTTGTTGGTATGAAGTTGAGAAGATATTTGTGATTGTAATTGTGATGTGTTGAATGGATTGGTTGCCACGTTTCGGCATAACTAACTTGGATCGGTTGCCACATTCCGACATAACTGACTAGGATTGGTTGCCACGTTCTTGTATAATTATATGATCGGGTACCACGTTCCGGTATGCTAATTGTTTGGGTTTGGGTTCCATGAGAGGACTAATGATTTGCCATAATTGTGTAGCTTGAGGAATGTGAAATGCATTGTTGTACTGCATGTGATAAATGATATTGTATATGTCCCATATATATGCATGTGATTATATTGTTGTATTGTCTTATATTTGATTGTTCTTGGGTTAGTGAACTTGTTGGATATAGTGGAAGGGTAAAGTGTTCAAAGGGCCAATAATGGATAGGAAGGGTGGTTCGGGCATTGTAATGGCGAGAAGTAGAGGTAGAGTGTGTGATGAAATATTCTTAGGTGGATTTCACCTTGGTTAAAGAGATTGGGTCTAGTGGTGAGAAAGCTTGATATAATGTACTATGTGACCATGGTTGGGTAATATGACGAGGAATTAAAGATAGGACGTGAGCGGTTAGTTGGAATACAGCGTGGTGGTTAATTGGGGATTTGTTAATGTGTTAGAAGGTTAGGCCATGATCAACTAATCGGTAGGTAAGTTGGTTGAGAAGGTGGTTAGTAGTCAGAGTACTAGTCTTGTAAATTGGAGGTATTTTAAGAGAGGGTAATGGTGGAGAAGCGAGTGGTTTATTGCATAATTGTACTAGTTGTTTCCTTATATTATGCGGTGGGCACCGAGTTGACCGATGATGCCTACCAGTACATGTGGTTGTACTGATACTACTCTTGCTATGTCTGTTGACATAGTCTGGATGCAGGTTGGTGAGGTTTCATTAGGTGAAGACAAGGTAATTCTCTAGCAGCTTCTATTCTTCCTTCCGCATGGTGGGAGCTATGTCTTTTATTTATCTTGTCCAGTTGTACTCTTAGTAGCTCTTGTACCTGTTTAGACTAGATCCATGGGAATTGTTTGTTACTTTACAAGTATTAAATCAAAGGAGTGTCTAAAGTTATTATTTATAAAACCTTGTTATTTTATTTATCTCAGTTTTCCTAATTTTTCCACATGTTTTAACTATTTGGATATGAGGGTTCTCTTACTTAGGTGTTTGAGTGGCTTCCCGCACAGCTCGGGGGGTTGGGTCATGACATATTGGTATTAGAGTCCAGGTTATCCGTTTCCAGTACAAGAGCAAAATGTGGACTAGACTCCTACGGATTGGTGTGTTGACGTCCACACTAATCCTCAGGAAGCTAGGAAGCATTCTAGGAAATTGTTCCACTCATTCTCTCTTTTCGTGCAAAGTGTCGCTTGTGGTATGAGTTGATTCCAATTGGTATCTCCCGATTCCAATTGGTATCTCAACGAAGTGAACCAAATGTCATGGTCACGATGGAAGGAACACAAGTAATGTAAATTGGAACTGGGAAGGTTCCAATTGGTATCTGGCCTTAAGGGTTGCGTAATTCCATGTATGACCAGAAATGGCCATCCATGAAGCGAACTAACTAATAATTTGGACTTGACTATGAGTTGTATCTTGGAAACTGTGAATGTGTGATTCTTGCTATTTGAATTAACTGCAGATATGAAGTTGTAATTGCTTGAATGTTATGAGGTGAATATGTGTGCTTGACCCTTGTTGTGTGCTATGTGTTGGCCTAATTGAACGAAACAAATTGCGTGAAAGAGCTGGACGCATCTTGTGCTTATGTAATGACTGTGCGAATGTCTAGGTGTATCCTGGGGATGTGTGGGTTGTGGTGCTAAAATAATGTGGGTAAATTTTGGTTTGTATATCATGGGACTAACTGGGAGTAGACAATGATTTTCCTAGTAGGAGGAGTATCCTAAAAGTTCAAGGTAAAGCAGGAATCTTTGGGAAATTTTAGAAAAGCGAAAAACCCCAGAAACGTTTTGGCCAGTGTTTTCGTTTTGACCGTTGGGGAGGGATTATTTTCGCCAGGGCGGGATTTTTCCTGCCAGAGCGAGACAGGGTGAGGCAGAACCTTAACCCTGCCTCCCCTAGTTTTCCTAACCACAATTTCTAACCCCGAATGGTATCTGAATTCACCCCTACCAGTCTATCAGTATTCAACATCAGAGTTGATAGATCATAACACCTTAAGATTTAATATAAGGCTGCATCAAGCAGCAAAAAACAAGCATCCTTGTGCTTATAAAACTTAAGCGGGTCGAAAGATAAAAACAAAGTTGTCTAAAAATTTACAAGCCAAATGGGCGAAATAATAGTCAGATCAGGAACCCTTAGACTGGGTGGTATCCACGTCGGAGTCAAGGTCCTCTAGGGTATCACGCCAGCCCAGGTCTCATTTAGCATAGGGAACTGCATGTAGTCCTTCGGATAGAGTCGGGGAATCTCCTTGCTAGGGGCAACACAAGAAAATATGGCCTTAATAGTCTTCCACATCTGGGTCATCAGGCGCTCTCTCTCCACACCTTTCCTCCTCTCCTTGCGCAGATGGCGACAGAGCATCTCGACCTCTAGGGCAGTACTGGGTGGAACTGGAGTGAAGTCGGCATAGGCGCTCCCCATCCTCTTCCGGACAGCCTCCACATCCCATGCACCTGAGAGTGGGTCCTCACCGTCTGAATCCATGGCCACCTTACTGCTGTTAGTCCTGCCTGTCCTCCTCCTCTTGCTCCTAGAAGTAGAGCCCTGTCTAACCAAAAGAGGGTGAAAGGGGGGATCCATATGAAGTACTTCATCGGCGTCAAAATGTGGCACTCCAGCTCGCTTGCACAGCCCAATAATGAGTCTCGATAGAAAGAAAGCCTTCTTGTTACTCCGGTAGAACATCTTCCACTCTGAAATTATCTGTGCCCCCACATTTAACTGAATGCCCTGCATAGCACACGCCGCCACCAGAGCCCGAGGAAAGGTTACGTCTGTGCGGTTGCCCGACGAGCGAATCCTCCTAGTCACCAAGTGTAGCCACCTCTTAACATAGGGTGACCAATCCGTACTAGTAATACCCTCCGCAGTAGCCCAGTATACCTAATCCCAGAACGCAGGCTCAACCAGAGTGTCTCTCAACCACTCCAGATCTATCTCCCTTAGCTTGGCTTCAAATTCCGCATTTGAGATGTCGGGCAACTCTAATACTTCATTGATGGCGGTGGCATTCAAGGGGATGTCGACTCCACAGACAAGGATGACAGGGTAAGATTCATCCCAGCGGACGGTAGGGAGGATGGCATAAAACTCCCTCACCCTAGTGGAACGTGCATCTGGGAGAGCCTTAGTCAGCGGTGCCCATCCGAACTCCATCAGGCGGGAATGAAATTCAGGTGCCTTCTCCTCTAGCTTGAGTAAAACAAAATCCCTCTCATAACAGAACCCCGTGTTGCAGTTGTCGCGATGCCTTTCTCGGCTCGCGGCATCGGGATATCGGTCGAAGGGTAAGTGTTAGTCATTCTGAGCTGCCATTTAAAGAGCCTGCAATAAGTTGAATACAAGTTAGAACACAATGGGATAGTTGGATGAGGCTAAAATAAAAATGAGAGAAAAGTATGTGTTAAAGGACAGGCCACTGCCTGGTGTATCCCGCCACAACGGCCAAAATCCTGCTTTGGCGGAGTTATGAAGGCTGCCATAGCGGGATAAATGCCGCCAGAGTGGCCTTTATCTGGGACAAACACCAGGCGCATCAATGGCGCCTTTTCATCCCAACACCCCCATTTTCGACATAATTTCAGCAAATCAGAGTTATTTAACTACCATAGAACCTAAATATGAATTTATTTCAGCAAAATAACTCCTAAATGAGGCCTTAATTGGAGTTTTGAATCAAGAGACCCTTCAACTTGCCCCACCCATTTTTATCAATTTAACCGTATGTTTACGAAATCTTACGCCCAGGACGTTGTGGGAACATTGGGGATGTAAGGGGAGTGCCCATGCTACGTTTATTATATCAATCAAGCAACCTAGTTGAATTTCAAAAGAACTACCCCAAAACCATTTCTAAACACTCAAATAGCAGCATATAACTATTGTTTAATCAAGTAATGAAGTAAAGAGCGTGAGAAACGATAATTTACCTTGAGTTTTGATGTTTGGAGGAGAGTAATCGAGAGGATTTTGGGAGTTTAAGGGAGAAATGGGAAAAATGTTTCCCTTTTTCCCCCTTTACTGTCTCCCAATCTCCCGCCTCAACGGGAGATCCTCATCACAACGGCCCTACCTCAGCGGGAGGGTTACCACCCTAGCGGGCTAAGCTGTGTAGTTTCAACCGTTTCTTTTCTTCATGTGTTGCCTCAATTTTCTCCTAGTGCTCGAGTATAGTACCTTTCTTGTATTAACTAGATAATCAGACACCATTCCTCGTGGTTCTGTAATAGCCCTATTCATTAGTTGGGAGTACTCCAGAAATAGGGCGTGTGATTATCCGATGTTAATCATTCGAGGACGAACGAGGGGTAAATTGGTATCTATTGTAACGACCCAAATCATCGTTATTTAGGAGAAACAAAAATTTGGGAAATTTTGGGCCACTGTCTCGCTAGGGCGGGCCAGATGCCACTAGGGCGGCAGCGCCAGGGCGGAGTAAGTTTGTGTCAGAGCAAGATAGGTGAGCCGAAACGTAAATAACGCGAAATCCTATTTTCTCCTCCTTCCTAAAATACCTAATTTAGTCGTAAAACACCTCAGAAACCCCCAAAAAGTTGCTGCAAGCTTCGGAAGAAGGGAGAGAGAGATTTCTAGTGTGAAAATGTCGATGGATTGTGAATTTCCGGTCAAGATCACCGTCACGAAATTCTGGAAACAAGAATCAAAGACCAAAACTCCGTGTAGTTGCTTAGCGCCAGGTAGGCTAGGTTTTATGAATTGAGTAGTTTAATTATATGCTCACTATGTAATATATGTGAATCGATGGTAGGATTTATGCGTAGGCCTCCGTGCACCGAATGATTTATGACTTAAACCCTAGGAAAAAGCCTTAGACGATAAATTAGGGATTAGTATGGTCGAATTAGGGCTTGCATGAGATGCGTTGATGAATAATGTATTGTGAGGGTGGTGATCTCATGACTCAGTGATGTATGTTGTTCTTGCTTTATTGTGACACGTGTAGGTATACGAATGATGCATTGTTGACTACACTTGTTATAAATAAGGATAGATGAATGATGAATGCCATGAATCATGACTTGTTGGTATGAACTTGAGAAGATACTTGTGATTGTGATGTGTTGAATGGATCGGTTGCCACGTGCCGATATAACTAACTTAGATCAGTTCCCATGTTTCGGTATGACTAATTTGGATCGGTTGCCACGTTTTGGCATAACTATGGATCGTTTGCCACGTTTCAGCATAATTATTGGATCGGGTACCACGTTCTAGTATGCTAACTGTTTGGGTTTGGGTTCCATGAGAGGACCAATAATATGCCATAATTGTGTAGCTTGAGGAATGTGAAATGCGTTGTTGTTCTACATGTGATAAATGATATTGTATACGTCCCATATATATGCATGTGATTATATTGTTGTATTGACTTATATTTGATTGTTCTTGGGTTTAGTGAACTTGTTGGGTATAGTGGAAGTGTAAAGTGTTCAAGGGGAGAGTAATGGATAACAAGGGTGGTTCGGGCGTTGTAATAGCGAGAAGTAGAGGTAGTGTGTGTGATGAAATATGCTTAGGTGGATTTCACCTTGCGAAAAGAGATTGGGTCTAGTGGTGAGAAAGCTTGATATAATGTACTATGTGACCATGGTTGGGTAATGTGACGTGGAAGTAAAGGTAGGACGTGAGCGGTTAGTTGAAATATAGCGTGGTGGTTAATTGGGGATTTGTTAATGTGTTAGAAGTTTAGGCCATGATCAAGTAACCAGTAGGTAAGTTGGTTGAGAAGGTGGTTATTAGTCAGAGTACTAGTCTTGTAAATTGGAGGTATTTTAAGAGAGGGTAATGGTGGAAAAGCGAGTGGTTTATTGCATAATTGTACTAGTTGTTTCCTTATATTATGCGATGGGCGTCGGGTTGACCGATGATGCCTACCAGTAAGTGTGGTTGTACTGATACTTCTCTTGCTATGTTTTTTGACATAGTTTGGATGCAGGTTGGTGAGGTTTCATTAGGTGAAGACGAGGTAATTCTCCAACAACTTCTATTCTTCCTTCTGCATGGTGGGATCTGTGTCTTTTATTTATCTTGTCCAGTTGTACTCTTAGTGCTCTTGTACCTGTTTAGACTAGATCCATGGGAATTGTTAGTTACTTTACAAGTGTTAAATCAAATGAGTGTCTAAAGTTATTATTTAAAAAACCTTGTTATTTTATTTATCTAAGTTTTCCTAAATTTTTCGCATGTTTTAACTATTTGGATATGAGTGTTCTCCTACTTAGGTGTTAGAGTGGGTGCCCGCATGGGCCCGAGGGGTTGGGTCGTGACACCTTCTTAGGCCACATTGTTTTCGGTGATGGAATTAGAGTTGATACTTAGAAAATAGGGGCGTGCAGAATTGGCTTAGACCCACATCTTCAATTGATATTAGGAGTTTCTTGGGGTTTGCTGGATATTATAGAAGGTTCTCATATATTTCAACCCCTTTGACCAAGTTGGCTCATAAAATAATGAAGTTTCCATAGTCTGAAGCTTGTGAGAAAAGCTTTCAGGAATTGAAAAAAAGATTGACTACTGCCCCAGTATTGACCTTACCAGAAGGTACTCAAGGTTTTGTCATATATTGTGATGCGTCCATGTAACACCCCTCAAAATGAAGTAGGATAAAATAGATCCTCACATGGGTTTTATGCATTAATAACTTGTTAAAATAATGAAGAATAGCCTTCTTAGTTGGTTTTAAAGAGTTTGGAAGTCAAACGTCAAGGGACGACCAAGATGTTCGAAAACTAGTCTTTTATGTGTTGGTGTGTTTATGTTGTTCATGTTTTTATGTGTTGTTTGGAGTCTAAAATTAGTGGAGGTGACCCTAGTGCCTTAATAAATGTTTTTAGGGTCAAAACGTTCGGATACGACTCCCCGGGGGCCACCATAAGGGTCCCTGAGGAGGACCCCAACCTTGGCCAAGCAATCTGCCAAGGCAGCTTGAAGTTGTGCCTGGAGGGAGCATGTCCGCGTCGCGGACTAGCTCCACCAAAGGCCAAAAGTTTGGTTCGCATCACGGACATGTCGCGGACTTTACTGTCTCGGATTTTAATTTATGAAACTTGTGGGAACACCTCCGCGTCGTGAACTTTTTTCCTGACGAAATCTGCGAAAATAAAACTCAAGTTTGACTGTTTAAAAGGTCCAACTAAGTGAAGGGTAGTTTGGTACTTTGGGGAATTATTATAAACGGTTATTCTACCTATTTTAGGGTATTTTAAGTTGGTTAAAACCCCAAAACCTAGAGTTAGACCCCATTCTTCAAATTGACCCTTCCCTCTCAAAAGTAGATTCTCTCAATAACTCCATTGAAGACCTTGATGAAGCTCAAGCTAGAAGATGGGTTTTCAACTAATTTCTTCTTCAATTTCATGGGTCTTTAATAATTAAGGTATGGTAACTCTTGATTCTTGAATAACCTCTCATTCAAGGAGTTCTATCAAAGATTTTCAAAATAGATTCAAAGACCAAAATTCCCAATTTTCAATCTAAACATGGGTCCTTTGTCAAATGATTTTCTAAATCATTCTATTGATGAATTAATGTGGAATTAAGGTTTTTAAGATAATTTTCAAAGGAATTCATGAAGAACCCATGATCCCAAATTCTCAAAAATTGACCTATGATGTGGGTCTTTGTGAATATGATTTATATTGGTGAAATTATGTTTAGATTTGATTGTATTGATGTTTCCTATGATTATCTATACTTATTCATGTTGAATTGTTGGTATATTGATGAGTTGAGAATTCTGGCCTTATGGGCAAAGTTATGGGTTAATCCCTTTGTTTATGGAATTGTACTTAGATTATGTTTATGTTATTGAATTACATTGTTGATTCCTATTACTATCTATCTCAATTGATTATGAATTGTTGAGGATTAATCCATGGTGATCATGGTTTGGAGAATTGGTAAGTTGACCTAACTTCTAGTCTATAGTATGGTAAATGATATTGTGTGGTTTGACCCACTTATGGTGGCGGTGTTTACTTCTTGTCTATCTATGCATGTTGAGATCATGGCCTTGAAGGCAATAGATGTGAAGTGAATTTATGATTATGATGCATATGTTTATGAAGTTATGCTATGAAGGTTATGTATGAAATCCTCAATGCTAGCATCATGTTTAAAGTGTGTTGATGATGAGGAGTATAATGTGAATGATAATGTTTGGGATAAGGTGTGGTCTACATGATTGATTGTGTTAAGTATTATTGTGGAATGACCCCTACCTATATGACCCCTATATGAATGTGTGATCATATACATGTTAGGAGTACCTATTCAATGTTGAGTGTGTCCTTGTCTCCTATGATGAAGTGCGGGTGTGTGGTCTAGAATCCCTAAGGGCTTTATATGTGAATTACTCATGATTTGGGGACATTGTGAATGTGTTGTGATCCCTTTAAGGGAAGTGCACTCAATATCAATGTTGTTGCTATTATGTCACTATGATGACCAATATGTACACACACACACTCTACATGTGTAGCTATGAATATGATGTGTTATGGTGTCTATTGAAAGGTTAACTCTTATATGCACCCTTACATCTTATTATGCATGCAAAGTGTATGATTAGCAAGGTGTGAATATGTGTGGTATGAAGGTGTTTATGTGAAAGGCTTTCTCACATATGTACACACACATGAATGAATGAATAAGGTTTATGATAATCTAGTGAAAGTGAGTCTCTTGAAAGGTTTCCTCAATTGTACTCTAAACTAGACT
>JAJOOR010035193.1:0-16854 GCA_036250505.1 Solanum acaule | reverse complement strand
TTTTTTTTTTTTAGTTAAACTTGGACCATTGGTCCGATATTATTAATAAAGGGGTTTCAAGTAGTTATTAATGTAAACCAACCATATTTCTCGTGCAAAAATTGTCTCTTCAAAGCAGAAACAGCCATTTGAACTCCTACTAGTATGATAGTTACGTCTGGCGTATTCATAATTTTGAGATGATGGGTGCACTATTATAAAAAAAGTTAATCTATGATATTAATTTTATCGGTTCGATATTTAGGTTTTTACTACTGAAAATCATTAAAATTTTAAAACTATAGATCTAAAATTAATTATGATATATATCATAATTAATTTAAATGTCAAAAGTGCTATCAATTACCACTTAGAGAAGTGTTATCTAATTTTAGAAAGAAAAATAAAACAAGATACATATAAAATTCAAATTTCCAACCTAGTGGAGAGAGGTGCACCCAGTCATAATCACATTATGTGATACTCCGTGTGTGGGTTCACACATCTATATTTCAATATTTAAAAAAAAATATAACACTACTATATATGATCTCGGGAGGGGACCATGGGTTCACGTGAACTCGGTAACCCCCCTAGACACGCCTCTGCTCCATCATATTATCAAACAACATAATTTGTTTGACGTGGTAAAATTAGCTTTTAAAATTATGATCCGATCAATCCAGCCCCAAACGATCCTAGAATAAATTTTATTTTATACGAGGCCAACAAAAGATCCCTTGGATATAATGAAAAAGAAAAATATTTTTAGTAATAAAAACTAGAGAAAGTTATATTGACAAACGTTTGAAATGGGTCCAAATGAAACATGATGGGCACAAAAGATTCATATCAGCGACGTAATTGCATACGTCTTTAAGTTGTACTCCATCCATCCCCTTTATGTTGCGTTGTTGTATTTAACTGGACATAGAATTTAAGAAGAAGATTTAAATTATTTTTTTGTAGATATATCATTTTACTAAAGCTAAAATTTAAAAAATTAAATTTTATTTCTAAATAAAGAAGTATTAAGAAAAAAAAAACATGCCGTACAACAATTTATAAATAATCACTTTTCAGCCTTGTAATCTATCTATCTATATTACCTTAAAAACATGAACTCCTAACTTGAATGTTAAATTACTATAATATCTCTAACTTATGTTGTGACCTTTTCGATGAGTTGTGACTTTTCTGATAAGTTGTGACTTTTTTCAAAGGATTGTGATTTTTCGATGAGTTGTGACACCAAATAGTTCTGACTTTTCAAAGAATTGTGACTTTTTCAATAAGTTGTGACTTTTCCAAATGGTTGTGAATTCTTGGAAAGGTCATGACTTTTTAGATAAGACACAAAAAACACTTGTTCATACTACCATTTGTTGACTATAAATAGAGGGGTTTCCTCTCATTTTTCAATGGCAATTTTTTTTTAATCTTCTACTCTTCTTCTTCTTGCATTTTAAAAAAAATCGTGTGATTTATTGTCGTTGAGTGAGTTCGAAGGTTCGCGGAATATGAGGTATCACTATTTTGATGAAGTAAATTGTTCTATCCTAAGAGGGTATATTCATTAACCTCGAGTACTTGAGGAAAATAATTCTGATGATATAATAATTATTTTTTTGCTAATATATACATTAGTAAGTAATGTTGATGTAGTCTAAATTTATTTGTTTTTGTTAACAATTTCTCTTGTGATGTAAATATATACTTATGAATATCTTTTTTAAAAATTATTAAACTTCTCAAGAGTTTGAGAATTGTCATGATTTGTTTTTTGATGCTCAATACAAAAGAATGACTTTATTTATCAATGCTACTTATGTGATTTAGATTGTCAGGAAGTTTTCTTCAAAATAGTTATTACTATATAAACATTACTCTTTTGTTTAATTGATTTACTATTTGTTAATATTTAAGTATTTTCGATGAAAAAAGTTTATATGACTTGTAATAACGCCAGTTGAAATTTGTCACAAAAGAATCTGCAATATTATTTTGTGCAAAGTTTATTATTCATCTTCGCTTAAATATTCTGAATTGATAATCACGTGCAACGCACGTGTTGAAAAACTAGTTAAACATAAGTATAGCATTGAAGTTTCAATTTCTACTAATGAAACTCCAAAATATCATCCTTCAATTTTACTTGTTAAAGCAAAATTCTAGGAAAATGACTATTTTTTAAGACGAGTAGAAAAATGAAGTGGACGATATTTTTTTACTATAAATTGGAGTGGGTCGGTGGGGTAATTGTTTTGTTGATGATGTCACAGCGGCTCAAGCATATTAGTGGCCTAAAGCAAAAATCAAACGGGGCCTTAAACTTATATTGTTAAAAACTTTTATATAATTGATTTCTTCTAGTTTTTAATTGATAATATAACCATTCTTATTTTAAATTATTTTTCATAAGATATAGTACTCCAAATATGTCAAATTTCTTTAAATAATTCCTTCATTTTTCATGAAAAGTTTACTTTTTCTACAAATAGTATTCAATATTTATTAAAAAATAATAACTTATAACCTATTATTATTAAAAAGGAGGCCCCTTAAATTTGGAGGCCTAAGGCACATGTCTTTTTTTTAACACTGTCGAGCCTCCCCTGTCAAATCGATGTTAGAAATGAAGGAAGTTTGAAGTTTTGACTGAACAAACATGAGTTTCCACATTGGATTATGAAACAAATCTGATTTCCAATATAAATACTGATATATAGTATTATTGCTGAAAATAAATTACAACGTAGAATACGCACAACAAATTAATAACACACTAACTATGGAGAGATTAACATAGCTAAATCTTCAACATAATTTGCATAACAGATCTTTCTAATCTCTAGACATTTTTAACAATAGCTAATTAGGTCTGGATCCCAAATAAAACCTTCAAACATTTTACTCGATTCAATAATATCAACTAAATTAATCTTATTTACCACGTCTTGCCCCTATACCCTTATAAAGTTATATTGGTTCACAACAGATTATCGGCCCAATCCAGTGAAGGGAGCAATTTATTCGCAGCCCAATGTACGAGTCAGGCTTGATTGAACTAAGAACAGATCACCAACATGCAGGAAGGTTAATGATTTTGAGATTAGTCTTTCTTAAAATTAGGGCCTATCTGACGAGAAGTACCAAATGGGCTTCTTATGGAATTATACATGTAATAAAATTGAGATAATTAGGTGAATAGACCATTTGATAAATTTAATTTCCAAAAAAATGACCATTTCTAATGTGAATTGTGTCGAGCAAATTATATATTAAAAGATTCGAAATATCGAGAAGATTTCATATCTTTAATTTGAGACTCTTAAGATGTGATTTTGAATTGATTGAGATTGAATAGTTAGAGTATATTTTATGTATAGTCATTGTATACTTCATGTATAGTTAAGTTATATTCAACTTTTTGATTGTATCATAATGTATAGTCAATGTATAGCTCATGTATATGTAAGTTATATTATATAGTCAGTGTATACTTTCTAAGACTTTGGGTAAGTTATATTGTATAGTCAGTGTATACTTTCTAAGACTTTGGGTAAGTTATATTGTATAGTTAGGGCTCGTATGGTGTGAGGGATTAAAGATAATAGTGATGGGATAAAAAAATTTTATGTTGTTTGGTTGCCATGCTTGGGATAACTTAACCCACCATTTATATCATAGTAATGTGATAAGTTATCCCAGGATAGCTAACCCCAAGATAACTTATCCTGGGATAACTTGTTTCCAACCAAACGATCCCTAAAGTGTATACTTTTATGACTTTTAAATATATTTTTTTATTGTATAGTCAGTGTATAGTTAGTGTATACTTTATTGTATATATTTGAAACTATCCCAATAAAATTTTGGACAGTTAATTATGTAAAATGTCAACCCATAAAATTTACTTACCATATTTTTAGTACAATTTTCTAAAATTAACCTAAAAAAGAGTAAGTAATCATACGAGACATAGCACCACGAAAACCATCTTAACAAGTCAATTCAAGTTCATCCAACGACAATCATGCATCTAGCATAATCTTAGAATGGAAAATTTAGTTCCACATAGACATTTAGGAATCATAACAAAACATCTAAAGACAAATATAAAAATAATAAATATGGAGAAGAAAAAAAATAAAATTTCTCCGGCCTCCATGCCACGACGCATAACCCAATTTCCTATATTCCATTTTCATAATATAGGAAAAACCAATTTAAACTTAATATCAAAATGGATTCATAAGCTTATGAGTAACCCATTTGGCCATTCATGTAATACTCCCCTGTTTGGTCGTCTTTATTAAAAGTAGATGTTCCTTAATATTTGTCATTTCATAGATCCAATGCATAAATGACACCATTCTTTTTATTTTAATCTTGAGAGTAATTAGCCTTGAAACTTGAAAGTATGCATTTGATCAACATAGAAAAACTAAGTAATTAATAATGTTTATTGATCAAATTAATTAATTAAAATAAATTAATTTATGTTTATTGATTGAAAACTTAACTTGAGAACACAAAATAAGAGTACACTGCTAAACTTATCTATTTTCTTAAGGGGCATAAATCCTAAAATGATGACAACTAAATAGAAACAGGGAGTATACATTCTTAATATATTGAAGGGTTATTAACTATATAAAAACTAAAATCACTCAACTAATAATTATAACATAAATGCAGAAAAATTATTAAATTTATTTTTCTAACCATAAAATTACTCAACTTTCACTTAATTTTTTAAAATATTACACTCACCTTCTTTCCTTTGAATTTTTAGCCATGAAACTTTTTTAGATGATAATAAAAATTCTTCGCTGTTCCAAAATATCCTCTTGAATTTATTTTTTGGAGTCATATTTTTATGGTTTTTATAAACTATTCAAGCATTTTTAAAATTAAACGCTATTTAAATGGAATATTTTTTTCAGTTTTGTATTTAGTTTCAAATTAAAAAAAGAAACACTTCTGATCTATAGCCATCTGTGTCTGGGTGCTCTTGTTCACAAGGCCAGAAAATCAACATTTTTTATTGATCATACTATAAAGATGACGTGTATATGGTTAATACTATTCTATATATAACTCTTAATATGGTGGAAGGAAGCTTGGACTAGTTCTAAGTCAATTCCTGTTAAGCATATATCGATAAAATATTCTGGATAACATATATATAGTGCAGCCTGCTGGGGAACTTTTATTTTCTTCTTGTTGTTTGGACATGGAAAATCACGGTTAATAAAATATTTTGAATGAACTAAATGCATGCAAATGCACTTTGGAAAGTGTACATGATATAAAAAATGAAAAGGCCAATCGAAAATGGTGAAGAACTAATCCAATAGTAATTTATGATGTTCGTACTCTTTAAAAATGTTATAGGATGCATATTAAAATTATTAAAGATATGATAATATACTTAGAGAGTTTGAACAATATAGATAATAACAATTTACATGAATAAATAAAATAAAAATATGAGATAATGACAATATTATTGAAGAGTCCGAACAATATAGATAGGAACAACTTACACGGATGGAGTAGGAGGAGTATGGAATTAAATACACAATTTGAATTGAAATGGTAAAAGGGCCAGCTGGTTGGTCCACAGATTTATAGCCCATGCATGTAAGATGTAATTAGATCCAAACTGTAATACGCTTTAATTTTACTTACTCTTACATGTTTAATCGAGTATAACACAGTGACTATTGTAGAAAAATTACTTAACTTAATTATAATAGACTAACATAATTTAGTGTAAACATTCTTAAGTCGAAGATTTATCAAAAATAATCCTTCTATCTTGTAAAATAGAAATAAGATTTGCAGATATACAATCTACTTCTCATATTTCACTTGTGTGATTTATAGTAGATATTATGTTGTAATTTAGTGTAAACATATAATATGAGTGAATTTTTTAAATATTTTTTTGGGTTTGACTTATTCTTTTCCATTTTTATTTGAAGGAGCGTAGAATAGGAAATACTAGGCCTACGCGTACGCCTATTTACTTTGGTACACTTGAATACCACAATCTATAAATTAAAGTTGAACTAATTCCAATAAAAATGATAAGAGTGAGAGTTGGAAATAGCAGTAAATTGGCTGTCACTTTGCTTTTGCTACCATCACTTTGTTTCCTGTCGCCAGCTCAAATATTCATTTTTTTTTTTCTGCTTTCTGTTTTACTTTGAACCTTCCTCCTTATTTCCTCAAGCCTACCCCCACACGCTTGGGCTACTAAAGTGGGGTGGTATCAACCCTTATAAAACCCCATCTATCTATCCAATTCTAATTCATCCAACAAACTTTGAAATCTTAAGAATTAAACATGGCTTCTTCTTCTAAGTTAGTACTTGTAATGTGTTTTATGGTTAGTGCTTTTGGCATTGCAATTGGAAACACGTTAGATCAAGAATTTGAGATAACATGGGGTGATGGCAGAGCAAAGATACTCAACAATGGCGACCTCCTTACTCTCTCACTTGACAAAATCTCTGGCTCTGGTTTTCAATCCAAGGATGAATATCTCTTTGGTAAAATTGACATGCAGCTCAAACTTGTCTCTGGAAATTCTGCTGGCACTGTCACTGCTTACTATGTAATTCCCTTAATTTCTTTTCTTATATAATTTTTGAGCTATACATGTTTATTGAGTTGAAATGAAATTGAACTTCTTTTTTGAAAATTTATTGCAGTTGTCATCACAAGGACCAACACATGATGAGATAGATTTTGAATTCTTGGGAAACCTAAGTGGTGATCCTTATACTCTCCATACTAATGTATTTAGCCAAGGCAAAGGAAACAGAGAACAACAATTTCATCTATGGTTTGACCCTACTGCTGATTTCCACACTTATTCCATCACTTGGAATCCACAACGCATCATGTAAGTAGTTAAACAGTCAATCTTTCTTTTTTCAAAATGTGTCACTTTTTGAATCAAATCATGATTTGGGGTTATCTTATTTTTGGTTTAACAGATTTTATGTGGACGGAACGCCTATTAGAGAATACAAGAATAGCGAATCAATGGGAGTTTCATATCCGAAGAACCAAGCAATGAGGATTTACTCGAGTCTTTGGAATGCAGATGATTGGGCTACAAGAGGAGGACTTGCCAAGACTGATTGGAGCCAAGCACCCTTTAGTGCTTCTTACAGAAACTTCAGTGCTAATGCTTGTATTCCCAGTTCTTCATCTTCTTGCAGTTCCAATACTACAACTTCAACAAGCAATTCATGGTTGAATGAAGAGTTAGATAACACAAGCCAAGAGAGGCTTAAATGGGTGCAGAAGAATTACATGGTCTATAATTACTGCACTGATTCTAAGCGATTTCCACAAGGATTTCCAGTAGATTGTGTTCAGAATAACTGAGCATTTATAGTGAAAAAATAGTGTATTCTCTTAAATATTTTTTATCTCTAGAACTATTGTAATGATTCTTTTATTGTTTTGTACCCATCAGTAGAAGATGCAATAATTATTGAGGATTAGAAACATCTTAGTTTTGTACTAAGTTTATGTAAACAATGAAATAGATATTTTCTTTTATACTTTGTGTTTTGGATATGTTTTTTTTTTCTTTTTAATCAAATTTGACCCAATGGGCCAATTTTATTGATAAATATGTCGGAGGAATTTTCACATATAGCCACTAAAAATAACCTAATTACTCTCCATAGCTATAATTTGATAATTGAAATTTGTAGCTACATGTTATATGAGGAGAGATGCGAGCGAGACTGGGAGAGAGAGGAGAGAGGCGAGCGAGAGAAGGCAAAGAGTGGGAGAGAGGTAAATTGTATGTATATATATATATATGTATTTGTATATATGGAAAGCGAGATTGAGAGAGGGAGGAGAGAGGCGAGCGAGAGAGGGAGGAGAGAGGCGAGTGAGAGAGGGCAGAAAGTGAGAGAGAAGTGAATTGTATATTATACATATGCATTTGTATATATGGCAAGCGAGATTGGGAGAGAGGCGAGCGAGATTGGGAGAGGGAGGAGAGAGCGAGCGAGAGAGGGCAGAGAGTGGGACAGAGGTGAATTGTATAAGTATATCAGTTAGATAATTGTATATTATACATATGTATTTGTATATTCTGTCGAATTATACATATACAAACGTGGAGAATTATACAAACTCGAAGTCAGCTCACGTAATTAATCTATAATGTTAGTCGTGAGTGGTAATTATAGCAAATTATAGCTATGATGAGTAATTAAATAATATAAATTTACTTAACCGCATAATTTTTCCTATATGGAAACAATAAAGTTGAAAAGGAGGTCCAAAAATGAACAACCCAAAGCCTAAAAAATACTCCCTCTATTCTTATTTACTTGTCCATTTTTTCCTTTATAATTATCCCTAATTACTTGTCCATTTTGACAAATCAAGAAAGGACAATTTTTTTCTTCTATTATACCCTCAATTAATTACTTTGAAAAAGGTAAAACTTTTTGAAAATATTAATTTTTTAATTCATCCACTTCATAATTAATAGGGATAAAATGGTAAACTCACTATGTCAATAATTATTTTTTTAATAGGTGTGTCAATTCAAAAGTGGACAAATAATTAGGGACAGAGGGAGTAAGATGGAAAACAAAAAAATCTAGATTTATCGTCTACATCTTCTTTGCATTTAGAAAAGTAACTCTTCAACTTCTATATATCACTCATGGCAGCATCAAGTTCTTTTAACTTAGTCCTATCTCTGATGTATCTTAATTCATCAATACGTCGAGTATCTCCCTTATAACGTTTGTAAAAAGTCGATTCATCTGTCTCCCTTCCCACATCTAATCGTCTTTATTTTTTACTTTCAAATCTCAAGAATGGATAACAAGTTTCGGTGGTTCTCCATACTCGTACTACCTCATGTAAATTGATCTTTCCTTTGTTTTCCGCATATGACCTCCAATTCACCTTTGATTCGATTGGAGTTTTCATGTGTTCTTGATAGATTCAGCTCCATGTGCCGACGTGTTAATTGTGCTATTTTTTGTCCTTTCACAAAATCATGAATAAAATAACATGAAGTGTTTATTGCCTCTCTTGAAAGCTATCATAATATAAATATTGTTGTTTGTAGTTGATTTGGAGAACTACTATTCAACTTTATATAATTAGAGATTAGAGGTGAAATAAAGAGTGTTTGAAGAAGATATTCTCTATTTTACTCTCCAAATATAGAGATTAAAGAGTGAAATAGAGAGGGTTGGAGATAGATTACAGTAGAATGAAAGCGAATTTGCATCATTTCAAATTATAGAGAATGAATAGTAAAATAGAGAGGGTTGGAGATGGAAGTACAGTAGAATGAAAGTGAATTTGCATCATTTCAAATTCCTATCTTAATTGATGAGAAGGCGGGAGAAAAGTCTAAATATTTAGGACCCGTTTGACCATAAATATATTTGGGAAAAACTTGAAAATGGTGTTTGGTTATACAACTTGCCACTACTTGATAAATTTAGTTTTCAAATATCCGAAGTTTTCAAATACTAGAAAAACTAGTATTTGGGCTAAGTTCTAATATTTGAGAATTTTTAAAAATTTTAAAAATACCCCAAACTTTATATTTTATAAAAAAACACCCATCATTTATTAATTCCAACTACTTCCTCTATCCCAATTTATGTGACTTACTTTCCTTTTTAGTCGGTCCAAAAAACAATGACACATTTCTATATTAAGTAACAATTTAACTATAAAATGTCTATTTATCCTTAATGAAAACCACAAATTTTAAAAGTCTTCTTTTCTTTCTTTAACTCTGTGCCGTGTCAAACTACCTCACATAAAATGAGACGGAGGGAGTAATATTTATCTATCAAATTACTCCATTAATAACTTATAGCAAGATTGAGAAAAAAAGAACAATTTGTTTTTAATGAGTTTCAATTAATTCTGAATCAGTAACAAGTTTGAGTGTACAATTAAGGTATTGCTCTTTCCCATATTGCTATTTTGTTGTGGTTAATTCTTATCAATTATGTTCTAGGGTTATTTGTTTTTTAACGAACATGTTCATTATAAAATGATAATACAAAATTAAAGGTTATTAATTTTCTTTTTTGAATTATGGGTATAAATCATATTTTTTGAAATAGTCAAATATTTCTTTCAATTTATGGGCAAGCGCATGGTGAAACTTCACCTAAAAATAATTTGCCAAGCATATTTGGAAATTTGAAGTCAAACGCTAGCTCATACTTAATTATATAATTATATTTTTTGCAATAAAAAATATATATTTATAATTACACTATAATTACATTGCAAATAAGCAAATCATTATAATTACTATACTATATAATTACTAGGTTATACTCCCTATAGTTCATATTAACTAAATTTTGAGAGAATGCACCCCATTAAGAAAAATAATTTAGGACATAAATTGAACTATCACTTTACATTTTTGACCTTTTAGTTATTCTCAAATTATTTTAAAAAATAGAAATAATTTAAAGAAAAATCATAAATATCAGCAATTAACTCTCTTAAATTTATCACCTATGTAAATGATATGCAACTATAAAAGAAATTTCCTACAACTCTCTTATATATTGAACAATTAACTTATTTTGAACATTAAATAAAACTAAAAAAATAAATTATTATGATTTGAGGAAGTATAATTATACAAATTTCAATCATTACGTGACCTTCTGGAAAAAAAAAAAATCCCCGGGCTAAGACACAAGTGCCATTCATTCATTGTTTTCCTCTTCTTCTTTTCTTTTTTTGATTTATCTATTCCTTTTTTTTTTATCTTTTCTTTTGATTCGATTTCGAATTTAATTCCAAATATTTAAAATATATTAATTTCAAACATACATCAAAATAAGTAAAAAAAAATTAAATAAAATATTAAGAAACTTAAAACTTTAAAATTAAAGGACACTTTTTGAATATATATATATATATACACGTAATTTTTTTAAAAATAATTAAAAGTGAAAAGAGGAAAAAAGTTTAATGTGAGGAGAGAAATAGATATTTTACAAATAAAGAAATGAAATAATTAAATATTTATAATTTTTAATGTCAATAATTATGTGTATTAACTCATTACAAAATGACCAATTAAAAAAAGGACATGTGTTTCTGTACGCCATGTCAGCATCTAGGGTGTATTTATTTTATTTTAAAATAATTTATTAAGGTAATAGAACAGCAGTTAAGTTTAGATGTGACGTTGAAATTTTGAGTATAGTTCAATGTAGGGGTGAAAAAACGGAACAAAAAAGCGAGAAAAGAAACCCGACTAGTGGTTTGGTATTAGAAATTCTTTTTTGAACATATTTGGGTTGGATTAGTTTTAACTTAAAAAAGTCAGCTCGAGTCCAAACCAACTCAGCATTATATATATAATTTTTAAAATTTATCTTATACATAAAAGTATATTTTTTCTTATACTTGTTTATAGTTTTTATCTTTTAACATATTAACTCAATTTGATTTAAAATTTTGAACAGTCTAATAAATATTATAATTCATTATTTTCTTAATAAATCCATCAATTTATACTATTTCTAATATTCTCGACACCATATAGTGCAGGGAAACTTTTATTTTGTTCTTGTTGTTTGAGGATGGAGAATCATGGTTGATAAAATATTGAATGAAGGAAATGCAAAATGCACTACGGAAAGTGTACATGATAAACAAATGAAAAGGCCAATCTGAAAAATGAAAATGGTGCAAAATTTACACGAATGTAGGAGTAGTGTGGGATTAGATACACATCTTGATTTGAAATTTGTAAAAGACCAGCTCCAGCTGGTTGGTCCACAGATAATATAGCCACGGGATATAACCTCTTCCTAGTCAAATACCTTAAGGCGGTTCTACACCCAACTAATACAATGTAGGTACACTTGAATAAAAAACAATACATTAAAGTTGAACTAGTTCCAATGAAAATGATAATGTGAGACTAACCAGGGTTGTAATGGATGTCAAAGTGGGAAAAACTCCCACATTGGTGGGAAATTGACTGGTGGTATCTTTATATGGATTTGAGTAATCTTCCCTTTATAAGCTAGTTTTTGGGGTTGAGTTAGGCTCAGATGACATATCTTTAAATGGTATCAGAGTCAGGTTCATCCCCGTTTAGGCTCCCGCTATATGGACTTGAGCAATCCTCCCTCATGAATTTTGGATTCAAATCTTTTTGAGTATGAAGTCACATTTGTTAGAAAATACTTTACCCCAATGTGAAACTTTCCAATGCAAACTCAAATTTAGTCGAGTTTCAATGCGGCTAGACACTACCATTTATGGGTTGTCACATAGCTTTGATGGCATCATTTTTTCCTGTTTCCAGCTCAATATACACTCAATCTTTTTTTCTTACTTTCTGTTTTACTTTGAACCTTCCTCTTTATTTCCTCAAGCCTTAGACCCCACACGCTCTAGCTACTTATTTGTTGGTGAGGTGGGGGTGGTATAACCCCTTATAAAACCCAATCTAGCTTTCCAACTCAAATTCATCCAACAAACATTGAAATCTTAAGAATTAAACATGGCTTCTTCTAAGTTAGTACTTGTAATTTGTTTTATGATCAGTGCTTTTTGCATTGCAATTGGGGCCAAATTCGATCAAGAATTCGACATCACATGGGGTGATGGCAGAGCAAAGATACTCAACAATGGGGACCTCCTAACTCTCTCACTTGACAAAATCTCTGGCTCTGGTTTTCAATCCAAGAATGAATATCTCTTTGGTAAAATTGACATGCAGCTCAAACTTGTCTCTGGAAACTCTGCTGGCACTGTCACTGCTTACTATGTAATTTCCTTAATTTCTTTTTTCTGAATCATTTTTGAGCTATACATGTTTATTAAGTTGAAATGAAATTGAACTCTTTTATTTTGGAAATTTATTGCAGTTGTCATCACAAGGACCAACACATGATGAGATAGATTTTGAATTCTTGGGAAATTTAAGTGGTGATCCTTATACTCTCCATACTAATGTATTTAGCCAAGGCAAAGGAAACAGAGAGCAGCAATTTCATCTCTGGTTTGACCCTACTGCTGATTTCCACACTTATTCCATCACTTGGAATCCACAACGCATCATGTAAGTAATTAAAGATTCGAACTTTCTTCAAATTTAAGACATTCTTTTGGGATAAATCTTGATTTGGGGTTCTTTTATTTTTTGATTGAACAGATTCTATGTGGATGGAACGCCGATTAGAGAATACAAGAACAGTGAATCGATGGGAGTTTCATATCCGAAGAACCAAGCAATGAGGATATACTCGAGTCTTTGGAATGCAGATGATTGGGCTACAAGAGGAGGACTTGTCAAGACTGATTGGAGCCAAGCACCCTTTAGTGCTTCTTACAGAAACTTCAGTGCTAATGCTTGTATTTCCAGTTCTTCAACTTCTTGCAGTTCCAATACTACAACTTCAACAAGCAATTCATGGTTGAATGAAGAGTTAGATAACACAAGTCAAGAGAGGCTCAAATGGGTGCAGAAGAATTACATGGTTTATAATTACTGCACTGATTCTAAACGATTTTCACAAGGATTTCCAGCAGATTGTGTTCAGAACAGCTAAGCATTTACAGTGAAAAATAGTGTATTCTTTTATTTATTGTACTGGTTCTTTTATTGTTCTGCATCAACCAGAAAATGCATTAATTATTGAGGATTAGAAACATCTTATTATTGTATTGACAATGAAATAGATATATTCTTTTATAGCTTAGTGTTTTGGATATGAAAAATTATGCTACTACAGCTCTTTTGCAAAGTACAAAAGACGTGAATTGGCATCATTTTTTAAATTCCTATCTAAATTGATGAGAAGGCGGGAGAAAAGTCAAATTATTTAACTTAATTATGTACTCCAATAATATTTGTGTAATCAAATAATCCATTTGTAATTACCCTATAATTGATTATGACAAATAAATAAATCGTTATAATTACTAAATTATATACTCCCTCCGTCCCATTTTATGTGAGGTTGTTT
Source organism: Solanum acaule (assembly GCA_036250505.1). Lineage (NCBI taxonomy): Eukaryota > Viridiplantae > Streptophyta > Magnoliopsida > Solanales > Solanaceae > Solanum > Solanum acaule. The sequence continues at coordinate 2,833 of JAJOOR010035193.1, read as the reverse complement.
GACTCGACACAGTTTAAGAAAGAAAGGAAGACTTTTAAAACTTGTGATTCAAAATGAATGATATAAATTTGTGTGACGGTAAATCATTTCATTAAGGGCAAAATAGACATTTTATAGTTAAATTGATAGTACTTAATATATAAATGTGTCATTCTTTTTGGAATTGACTAAAATATAAGTAAGTCAAATAAATTGGGATGGAGGGAGTAATTATATAAACATCGAATGAATTAAATGCACTTTGGAAAGTGTACATGATAAACAATGAAAAGCCCAATCGAAAATGGTAAGAAACTGACCCAATCTAATTTCCTCCGTGACAAAATATTGTATCATTTATATGCCTTAATCAACAAATATAATATATTTAGTATAATATCAAATAATTCACTCTTAATTTTAAATAGAGATATGACACAAGTATTCTTAGACTATGACCGAAATTTCGGAGAGACACATAAACTTAACTAGGGTTCTATCACCCCGAACTCATTTTTTCGTATTTTTGTGCACCTTTTATGCTGATGTGACACCTTCAACCACCCAAGTTGATTGTGTTTGTACACATGCGTCTGCCATGTTTGTAAATGTTTTCTAAATTTTTTAAATACTTTTATTTTCTTTATCATATATTTAAATTAAGTTAATACATATTTTCTTACCTTGTATCTAAACTTTTTTTAAAACTTCATTCATTGTTTTTTTTTTCTTTTATTTACTCTTTTCATTTTCTTTGTCTTTCCTTTTGATTTGATTTCAAACATCTTGTATTTAAGATAAGTTAATTTCGAAGGGATAGCAAAATAAGTGAAGAAATCAAATTAAATATTACAAAAATTAAAACGTTAAAATTAAAGGATACTTTTTAAAAAATAAAATAAAATAAGTATAATTTTTAAAAATAATTAAAAGTGAAAAGATAAGAAATTAATGAAAGAAAAAATATAAAAAGTTTAAAGTGAGAAACAAAATAAAATAAATATTTTACAAAGAAAGAAATGTAAATAATTAAATAAATATAAGTTTTAATATCAATAAATAAGTGTACTAACTAATTATAAAGTTACCACTTAAAAAATTACATGTGTTTAATTTTGTTCACTCATCACTTGCCTTATAATGTATTTATTTCATTTTAAATTAGTTTAGAAAGTAATAGGACCCTTGTTAAGTTTATACATGTCTTTGAGATTTCAGTCATAAGGGAAAAAAAAGAAGGTCATATTCTAAGGATACTTGTAGCTTATCATTTTTAAATACCTCGATTTCTTTTTAAATCCATCAGGTGATACCATTTCTAATATTCTGGACACCATATAGTGCACGAAACTTGTATTTTCTTGTTGGTGTTTGAGCCTGGAGAATCATGGTTAATAAATATTAAATGAACGAAAATCAAATGTACTTTGGAAAGTGTACACGATAAAGAAATGCAATTAAAAAGGCCAATCGAGGAGCAAAAGTTACACAAATGTAGTAGAACTGTGGGATTATATGCACATCTTGAATTGAAATTTGTAAAAAGCCAGCTGGTTGGTCCACAGATAATATAGCCACGCTATATAATCCCTTGCTAGACAAATATTTTAAGGCGGTAACTAAACCCAACTAGTAGAAATAATACAATGTAGGTACACCTGAATAAACAAAGGGAAACATTACACAAGTTGAAGTAGTTCCAATGATCAACGAGAGTTGTAGTGGAGTGATAAATACTTCTTCATTTTTAATTAGAAGTTTTAAATTCGAATCTCCGGGGTATATAGTCGTCTTTGTTAGAGAGCCTATTCGATTTGAGATTTTCCAATGCGAATTTAGATTTAGTGTGAGGGTTGGAAAGACTCACCATATATGTATGGGCTGTCACTTAGCTTTGATGCCATCATTTTTAATCCTGTTTCCAGCTCAATATATGCTCAAATCTTTTTTTCCTGCTTTCGGTTTTACTTTGAACCTTCCTCTTTATTTCCTTAAGCCTAACCCCACACGCTCTAGCTACTTCTTTGTTGCTGACGTGGGGTGGTATAAACCCTTATAAAACCTCACTCCAACTCTAATTCATCCAACAAATTAAAGTTTGAAATCTTTAGAACTAAACATGGCTTCTTCTTCTTCTTCTTCTAAGTTAATACTTTTGATGTGTTTTATGATCAGTGCTTTTGGCATTGCAATTGCAGCCAAGTTCGATCAAGAATTCGACATCACATGGGGTGATGGCAGAGCAAAAATACTCAACAATGGCGACCTCCTTACTCTCTCACTTGACAAAATCTCTGGCTCTGGTTTTCAATCCAAGAATGAATATCTCTTTGGTAAAATTGACATGCAGCTCAAACTTGTCCCTAGAAATTCTGCGGGCACCGTCACTGCCTACTATGTAATTCCCTTATTTTCTTTTTTCTTAAATGATTTTTGAGTTGAAATGTAATTGAACTTCTTTTTTTAAAATTTATTGCAGTTGTCATCACAAGGAGCAACACATGATGAGATAGATTTTGAATTCTTGGGAAATCTAAGTGGTGATCCTTATACTCTCCACACTAATGTATTTAGCCAAGGCAAAGGAAACAGAGAGCAGCAATTCCATCTCTGGTTTGACCCTACTGCTGATTTCCACACATATTCCATCACTTGGAATCCACAACGCATCATGTAAGTAGTTAAACAGTCAATCTTTCTTTTTTCAAAATGTGTCACTTTTTGAATCAAATCATGATTTGGGGTTATCTTATTTTTGGTTTAACAGATTTTATGTGGACGGAACGCCTATTAGAGAATACAAGAATAGCGAATCAATGGGAGTTTCATATCCGAAGAACCAAGCAATGAGGAT